>PNEQ01107820.1:5991-16307 GCA_003012365.1 Medauroidea extradentata
TATATATATATATATATATATATATATATATATATATATATATATATATATATATATATATTCACATATATACAAATTTTTTTTTCATTCCATCACAGACCTAAGAGTTCGGATTTTGAAAATTACTGAAATATGTTTATTGGTATTTATCATTATCATAAAACGAAAAACAACTCTATACCTCGACAGGTTCAACAATACTCGTGTATTATGTAAAACATGTTAAATACGGTTCGATAGTTATGGAAGAATAATTGAAAACACATTTAACGTCTTTTCACCCCCTTAATTAAAGACTTTCGAAACGTCTTGAAGTTCTGTGTTATAAATTTGTATGCGTATCTAATTGAAGTAAAAATCATGACAATTGCCCGTTGGGTTCGAGCTGTACAGACGATTAATAAAAACCTGTTTCCCCACTTTTTATGCTTTGGGAATCGAGTTTCAAAAAAATATAAAAACTACTGTTTAGGTATTCACATCAGCGTCATTTTGAAGTGAAAAGCAACTCTGTATCCCGGAGGGTTCACTATACATCGATAATTAATCGAAAACACATTTTGTGTCTTTCACCCCCTTAATGGTTGAATTTCGAAATACCCTTAAATTGCCTCCTATGCTTTTTTATTATTGACCCATTGAAGTAAAAGTCGCGACGATAAACCGTCGTGTTCGAGCTATGTAGACGAATCTTATTAAACACATATCACCCCTTTTCACCCCCTTAGAGGACGAATCTCGAAAAATCGTTTCTTATCGCTCGCCTACGACCTAAAGGGAATCCACACAAAATATTTCACATTTCTAGGTCAAGTGGTTTGGGCTGCAGTTTGATAAGTCAGTCAGTCAGGGTTCTCTTTTTTTTTTTTTTTGTACAGTAAAATTAGACCAAAAAGAATGGTTTTGCAGCATTAAATCATGTAGTTCCAAAAGTTTAGGGAATGTGTATAGGGGCAGGTCCCCTGAACAACGCCTAATAATGTATTATCAATTTTCGGCGCCGCGGGGGGGGGGGGGGGTCAAAGGCCCCATTCTTTAGTTTTTGACACGTATACCGGCAATTGTGCGTCGCACAAAATTGTTTTTCTTTCCAAAATTAAAGTTTATCAAATTTACTACAAAAAAAGTATTGTAACATTTTTCTCTTTTCGAGGTAGGAGCCGGCGAAAATGGAAAATTTGCTGAAAATATTGTACCGCTTCAAGCTTTTTACCAAATTTACCTATATGAATCTTATTCCTTCCACTTTACACGATACCCATGGGAAAGAAAAATGTGGAGAATTAAATTTTCTTCAAGAATATACGTACTTTTATTAATTTCTCTTCACACAGTCAAAAGTTGAGCGATTTGAAGTTTTGGGGTCGATTTCGAGATTCTGCTGGTAAACTGCTCATCGTTTTATTTTCTTTTTCAAGGGCATTAACTCGATATTGCACCCCGTTTCGTTGGCAACATTTTAGTTGCTTGCCGGATGTACAGATAGCTCTGCGCATTCCCTACTTTTTTTTTTTTTTTTAAGTAAAAGCCAGTCCGTTATGACTGTGTAGTGTTTTGATCGCGTTGTACACACATTCGCTGCAGTTCGTTCAAAATGAGTGGAAAGTGTTTAATATGTGATAAATCTGCTGAACATGCTGCAAGCCGTGTGAGTGCAAAAGAGATGAAAACTTTGTTAAGTGCTAGTTTTACAAGAAGAGATGGGAAACATGGTTTGTTCAGAGGAAAGGAAGATGGCGTCGTTCACACAGAGTGCAGAAAGCGGTACAGAAGACCTAGTGATATTAGCAGATCTGCTAAATTGTCATAGCTATCGACGCCAGATCATATTGGATTTACATAGTCTATGCTTGGATGCAAATATTTTTAGGCCGTGTGCAGAGACCTTTCTTAATTACGTTATTTCGCTCTTTCTGAAGAGAACATCATCTTATTCATTTAAAGGGATTTTTCTGAACTTCTGAAATATATCCGCAGACGTGCAGGTTCAAACACTCCTTCCATATTATTTATGAAATATTCAATCTTATTAAAATCAGTAATTTTTTTGTTAATTATTTTTCTTATTGTTGTAAGTAGATTAAATAATTCGTCAGGTAGGTGTATTTTCCATAGTTAAAACTTCAATTTTTTATTTATTTTCTGCTGAAAAATGTTTAAGGAGCAACTTTGCACGCACGTAAATAAGCAATTTTTTTGTCATACAAGTTTTTTTAAGGTTCGATTGGGTAAAGAAATCTGTCATCTTTAAGGAGGTTTCTGAAATCAAAATCGTACCTTATTCTAAAGAACATATTTGCAATTTCGAAGTAAGTTCTCTGTATGCGGGCCTTTGTTTTAATTGTTAGAAAACTGTACTGTTGTACTGTACTTACCGCTATATTTGAAATGTATTTGCCAACGAAAACCATTATACTGTAAGTTTTTTTTTTCTAACAGATATTCATCAATTGCGCCAATGCAGTTGTACTCTGCAATTTTAGTAGGGCCTACACATGGATTTATGTAACACACACAGCCATTTATTTTATGCTGTTAAGATAGCCCCTAAATTTCAATCAGCTGGACCTGGCGATTTCTATATGATTATTACACAACGTTTAATTTTTTTTTGTCGAAGACTTCGAGATTCCTTATATTTACAAATGATGAGACACTAACCACGACACAAGCTTTATTTATTCTTTTTTTTTTTTTTTTTTTTTGCTAATAGTTAATCCTTATGAATTTTCAATACCTCACAGATAAAGGATCGTTGAACTCTCACATTCCAAACGCTCTTTCGTCTTCAGATTTACTGAGTCCGCAAATTTTAACAGGAAAAAAAAATCGAATATTTATTTTCAAGTTCATGATGATATTTCACACACATTTCGTTTTTCAATAGACCTATATTAAACCATTCCTAGTCAAAAATATACTGTGTCGGTGTTATTTTACGAATGGAGAGATTTCAGTTGCTATGTTCTCCTACATGTGAGTAAAGATACCCTAAACGTATGTTATATGATTAACAGAAAGTAAGTATTCTGGCATAAACGTAATTAGGGTAATAACAGACTGTGTAGATGTGATCAAACATATTTAAAGTAGATATTACAAAAGTTAGGTATTCTTTTGCGTAAAAATACACAAAGTATCGGTACTTTTTCAGATGACACGAAAAAATGTAAAAATACAGCAACACTGGATGTGTACCATTACAAAAATACTTTACAGTGTAGTTGTATGTGATTGTACATTTTTTTGTAAATAATTTTAACCTTTCCCATAAAATTCTTGTAATATTAATTTACAATAATGTCTTTCATTATTTGTGTCAGGTGCTTCTACTTCCTTACGGGGTTCATCACAACCTGGATTTGATTTCAGAAGTAAATGTTTCCTTTGTACTGTAAATTTTGACGACATCTTTTTCACACACAAAAAAAAAAAAAAGACAAATTTTGACCAAACCATTAGAAAGCAGGCGAATGCTCAAAACGATGATTGGGGGAACATAGTTTTAACCCGCATTACTGGTGTGGAATATTTACATGCTGCCGATGCTGTGTATCATTAAGACAGCTACAAAAAAAAACTATTCTTGCTTGACCCTACCGCACAACAGAGAGGCAGGCCTATGGAAGAATTCGTTTCAGTAACCATGGAGGCGATTTCCCAGTATTTGAATAGTCAGGATAAAGGCCAAAACTCCATGGATGAATTTATGGAAAATAGAAGTGGGCAAAAACCAGATGTGAGGACTGTGATGAACAGAGTGGCTGATACGCACGGAGAGAGAATCATATTTAGAAAGCTTCATAGACGAAAAACGGTTGCCTGTTTACGAGATATTGGTGAGACAATTTTGAACGATGCTTGGTATGAGTCAAGGAATAACAGCGATACGGATGACAATATGAGAGTTGTCCAATCGGCTGCTGCAATAATAAGGAGAGAGATCCAGTCCAGGGCCTATAAATCAATGAGTTACCCTCCAAGCGATGAGTTTTTGAATTGTGCTGAAGAGATGGTTCCTGACATCCTCACATCTTTCATGAATGCTCTTATCCCACAAACGAAAAGCTGTAAAGAGAAAGAGGCAAATAAAAGATTAAGCATTAGCCACCCTATAATTTTAACCATTCGTCCACGCTCGTTTATTTCCTCGATACTAACAGGCATTGCTTATTTCATACAGCGAAAATTTGGGTCACGAAAGTTGGAAAATTTACTGGCTGGCTTGGGGTTTAGTGCCTCGTACTTTGATGCTCAGCAACTGGAGCTCCCATTCATCTACCATCCCCAGAAACCAACACCTGAAAAAAACATTTCGCCAATATGTGTTTGATAACGCCGATTTCAATATTGCCACTCTGGATGGGCTCAGCACATTTTACAGCTTAGGAAGTATAAAATGTCTAACCCCTGCTTCAGTTCTTCGTACATCAGAAGAGATCAAACCACTGACAATAGCTCCACCTACTGTGGAAGTGGGAAAGCTGGGTGTTTTGGAAGTGGTGACTTATGAAAATGTGCTGAGAAAGGGTTTAAGAAATGTTGTACTCCAGGATATAAACGTTTTTCATCCTATCCCTAGTGATGTGTTTTCACCAAGTCTTCAAGATACTTTATGGATGGTTGGTAAATTGATCTCACTCCAAAACCCCTCTTGGATACCAGAGATTTCGGAGTGGAAGGGTTTCATGCATCTGGTGTCTGAGCCAATTAATGCTGAGAAAAGTGCAGTTATACCCCTTTCATTCATCAACTCAGCACCCAGCGATTATGACACTGCTTTCAGATATGATGTAGAAGACGCCCATCGCCAAGGCTTCCCAACTTGTTTTGTAACGATGGATCAACCTCTGTATGTGAAGACTTGCGAAATCGTTGCTTCCAGCTATGATGATACCATGCTTGGCAAAGTGGAAACGATACTTGGTGGGTTTCACATGCTTATGTCTTTTTTGGGCTGCATTGGTCAAACAATGGCGGGATCTGGGCTGAAGGAATTGTTGTGCTGTGTTTTTGCTCCTAATTCTGTTGACAAAATGTTAATTGTAAAGGCTTACAGTAGAGCTGTGAGAAGACATTTACTGGTGGAGACTGCTTTGCCTAACATCACTTTGGAAGGTTTATGTATAACACCATATGAAAAGCAAGAACTATTAATCTTATTGCAACCCTCGGAAGAAATAAATCCAGAAGAAATCAACACAAGTGCCTCCCTTGCAAACGTTCAGAATAAATTTAACAATGAGCTGTACGTTTGATAGGTACTGGACCAACAGCAGCTTTGTGGGTGTAGTACTTTGAAATGGTGGTGTTGATGAAAAAATTTCAGTGCAGCACAGCGCACTGGTGACTGGGAAGGCCACTTGACATGTGCCCAACAGATGACTCCATACTTCCATGCCAGTGGGCATTTTCATTACGCGAAAAATACACATATCTATGTTCAGGATATGCTTGGACTAACAACTCGCCACCCTCAAGTTAAAGAGGATTTCATAGATCGTAGATATTTCACTGTAAACAGAAGTGGTACATCATTGGCTGGAGTATGGTCTGATAGGGCAATTGAAGTGGCACTGATGTGTGACATGAAAAGTGAAGGGGGACTAACACGAGGTAGAGGCTAGAGTGATTATGTGTTGGCAAAATTGGTTGGAGGGTCATGCACAGTTACAGCCATATGTTCTTCACTGAAAAATTTTGCTGGCGTCCATTCTGCGAGTGATCAGTATGTCGTCTTTCGAGCATTACGAACAAGCAGAAATGACCAAGACAGAAAGGATCTTGCTCAGTGGTTGGCAGATCACCCACCTTTTACTCTACGTAATTATTTGATGTCCCTTTCAACTGGAATAATAGGAACCTGCAACATCAACTGTTACCAAGCAGTGAAAATTGGAACCTGTACAATGGGAACTTTTGTTGGAATGAATTTTGCAGAAATTTAGCAATGTAAGAAAAATGTAGTAATCCCTGTAGCTGCTATGAGCAACACTGTCAAACTGGACGATGAAGTAGTGGTGGTCGAGCCTTTAATGATTTTCTAGAGAACCATAATTAACAAGAAAACTGAAGGAGATGTAGAGGAGTTGTTGAAGTGTGAGTTACTCCCATATCCCATGACTCTTTTCGACGAAGGAATCATGAGGAAAACTAAAAAGTCAGCTCTCTACGATGCCTTTCCTTCATTCAATCAACCAGGCAACTTAAAGAACAGTTTCACTGTAATAGATCGAGGCTTCCTCCTACATAGGGTAAAGTGGAACAACACCGAGTTCGCCTCCATCTGTGATCAATATGTGTCGTACATCATTAACCATTATGGCTATAACACTGCTGTAGTTTTTGATGGTTACTAAGACACAAATTCCACGAAAAGAGCCGAACAACTCCGGAGGGCAACTACTAAAACATCTGTGGATATAGACTTTGATGAGAACATGGTGGCTACTGTTCAAAAGGAAAACTTTCTTTCCAATGACAGGAACAAACCCAAGCTTATTAGTATGCTAGCGAAGATCTTGAGTGCAAAAGGTATAAAATTCACAATAGTCAAAGGAGACGCTGACTGCAGCATTGTCAAGTGTGAATTACAAAATGCCTCTAATTCAACTGTGGTGGTAGTATTTGGCGAGGATGTAGACCTTCTCGTCTTACTCGTCGCGCTCACACCTCGAGACATGAATATGTTTTTCATGAAGCCTGTACGAGGAAATACAGAAGACAGGTTGTACTCCTTTTACCAACTTCAGGTCTTGCCATTCAGCCAGTACATTCTGTTTATCCATTGCTTCACTGGATGTGATACCACTTCTGCGATTTATGGGAAAAGCAAAGCAGCCACAGTCAAATGCTTCCAGCGGTAACGTAGCGAAACAAAAATCATCGTTAGAGATGATGGTATATCGCGAAAATGTTTTGTTCCAACATACCCTTGAAAACACTGTGGTTTCCTGCAACATACATGGCTGGCTGATGTACGTCTGACACAACATACCTTACTGCAGACCAATAACAGGCATCAAATATTACAATATGGGGATTATTATTGGCTCCGTCAAATAGGGTAACCGCTCCAGGTACAAGCTGAAGCCAATAATATTCTGGTAAACTGAACGTGTGTTAAATTCCAGCAAACAGTCAAGTTTTCCTGCGATAAACCATCATCTCTAATCATCGTTGAAGTGTTTTACAACTCTACATCCACACCAGGAGACATTTCTGAAGCTGGGGAACAGATGTTCCTACTTATGTATCAAGCCCTACCCCACGAGCATGACCTCAATCATCACAGGTACTTATCATTTTGTGTTATATTTACTACCTGCGTTGAAGCATCCTGTTTGATAAATACATGTTCAAATCTATTGTATTATATTCGCAGGTACATTTGCTTCGTTAAATCGTCAGCCAAGGTGAAAGCAAACTTGTCATTATTGCCACCTACAAAAGATGCTGCTCTACATCACTCATACAGAGTGTTTCTACAGGTACAACAATGATTTGGAAATGAATCCCTCGAGTCTGAACATTGGGGTTGGACAAGACGATATGGGGTATATTTGACTCATTTTTAAGATCAAGGCTCCTATTGCACCTGACAGCGTGCTGAACTCCAAATTTTGTCGTTGTGCCACAGGCTGCGGTATGAGATGTGGATGTCGAAAAGCATTCACTGCTCACCTGTATGTGGCAACAGCCACGGAGCTTGCACTAACAGTGCTCCCATTCAAGAAGAATTGGACACTGACGAGTATGGACAGCTTTAAAAGTTTGGTAGGCTGGAAGGGTGTACGAAAATTAGGGTATGTAAACATATTTTGTACGTTTGAATAGCTAAATAGTATATTGTAACGTAGGTACAGTTTTTGACACAATCGTGTTACCACATTTCACCTCTGGTTAAGAACGTTCATGCTTAATATGTATAATTTGTATATATATATATATATATATATATATATATATATATATATATATATATATATATATATATATATATATATATATATATCTGTGTGTGTGTGCGCGCGCGCGCTGAATATATATTTTCTTTTATATTTTTATTCGTACGTAAGGTAACAAATGCAATGTATGTTTTTATACACTGTGTAAATATTTCTATTTTCATATATATATATATATATATATATATATATATATATATATATATATATATATATACTAGCAGTCCCCCGCGGCTTTGCTCGCGAGTATTATTCGTAACTGATAATATTTACTTTTATTGAAAAACCTCTTTGTACACAAAATTGATACTTCAGTCATCAAGTGTTAGAATGTCCAAGCGGCTAATTGAACTAATTCTGCAGCAGGATAAATAGCTATAGCTGTCCACGCGAAAAGCAGTCTTAAGTTTGACCCTGCCACTAACAGCGACTTCGCCTAGGCCTTATTTATAGCCCTGCCAATTTGAGGTTGTGGGGTAACTACAGACACCTAAGGTAAGATGTTAATCGAATGAGAAATATCTGTTTACCCTGTGCACAACCATTGGTGACGGTGCCCTCAATTATATATTTTCAAAATATTCACTTTAACTTTATTGACATTACAAAGTTTTAAAGGGTAAATGTTTCGCGGAAACGTATTTGGTGCCCCAAACCTGAGATTAGTGAGATGATATATCGTCGGTTTACTGCCAAAAGTGATAAAGTTAAAATGAGATAAAATTATATAAATGCTAGGAATATGTATATGTTGTTCACGAACAATTGCCCAAGTTTAAAGTCTATTCGTCGTTTGGTACTGTTGTGTCACAGTATAGTAACATACCACATTTTTTTAATATCTACAATTTAATACTGTTTTTAAACGAAATAGCATTTATGACTTAGTCACTTTTGTCAGTATACCGACGATATGTCAGCTGATATTGTAGAGGAACCTAAGTGGAAAGCGAACTGCAATTTTACTCCTTTAAAAGACATTGCACTAATTCGATCTGTCTAGCCTTAGGGATCAGGTACAGGAGGGTAGAACCTGCCGCAAGTGACAGAGATGTCTAAAACATGCCTTGTAGTTTATGTGTGTCAGAATTGAACGTTTGCACGCAGCTTTTAACGGAATTCGAGCCCAGAACCTCCCCGAATTTAGACCTGAGTGACAAACAACTGCGTCACGTAACGTCGAAATAATTCATGAAAATAAAATTTATTGAAAAAAAAAATATCTGTGTCCTGGGCTCATAGAGGTTGTACAACACCGTGTCTCGATAGGTTACTGTAGTAAAACTCCTGTATAAGTTGTTTCTCGCTGCTCGTTTCTGCTTTTCGGATCGTCTGCCTTGATTATTGACCAACTAAGTTTTATTCTTAATAATCACGTTTCTTATAAAGAAAAAAAATTACGTACATATTTTATTAAATATTTTTCGTAAGCATCACTCTGACGCGAACAACACCTCAATATCGCTACTGGTTAGACAGATATCTTGGGTTGATGGAAAACAAATTTTGTGCTTTTTCACCCTTTTGGGTGTCAAATTAAGAAATATTTTAAATTTACATCTTAGACATTTGTATCTATAAGTATCCAACTGAAGTGTAAATCACATCGCTAGCCCGTTCAGTCGAATCAATATCGATCATTCACTAAAAAAACACATATCACCCCAGAATTTCGAAAAATCTGAAAACAGTTTTGCGATAATTTCTGTAATCATCACCCTGAAGCAAAAATTAATTGTGTATCTCGACGGGTTCGATAGATATTGAGGATTTATCTGAAACACGTTCAAGGTCTTTTCACCACTTAAGAGAGTAAATTTCGAAAAACCCTTGAATCACGTTTTAGAATACTTTATTGGTATCTCGTGGACGTAAAAAACACAACATTAGCCCGCTGGGTTCAAGATATATCGACGATTAATTGAAAACGCTTACACCACTTTTCACCCCTTTTCACGTTCTTAGGTGGCAAATTTCGAAAATTCTTAAAATTAATTTTTAGGTATTTGAGTAAGCTTCCATCCTAAACAAAAATCACGTCTCTATATAAAAAACTATGGAATCGATATGTATCGAATGTAGGTCGAAAACTCATATTACCCCTTTTTTAACCAATTTAGGGCCGAATTCGGAAAATATATTTTAAATGATACTTGGGATATTTACAAAAGCACCAATTTAAAGCAAAGAGTACTTCGATATCTCGATTGATTCGATAGATATGGAAGGATAATCGAAAACACATTTCACGTATTTTCACCCCTTTAAATAAAGAATTTCGAAACGATTTTGAGTCCTGTCATAGACATTTGTAAAAGTAACCAATTAAAGTTAAAATCACGACGATAG
>PNEQ01107821.1:0-16208 GCA_003012365.1 Medauroidea extradentata
AAAATTTGCGCGAATTTTTGTAAAAAATTACATAATTACATTGCTTTCTGCTATTGTTTTGCCACCCAAAATATGGCGACTCGTGAAAAATAACGTCCTGCGCATGCGCAGTTCGAAAATGTTCGAAAATGATCGGCTTCACATGATAACTATTGAAATGTACGGCAGCTGCCACTCCATAGACTAATACCTCCATGAGTTAGGTCTGGCAACTGCCTATCTTTCGCAATTCTTGACCGCGTGCGCTTAGTGAAGCTCGCGGCGGCTTGCGAACTACGAGCGCTAGTAGTAGGTTGACCCATCGTCTGCATTGTTTTTGATAGGCGTTTCGGACATTTTCGGTTACTAAAATTTATAGTGTTTTACAAATAACTTGTCGCATTTACAAGATGAAATTCGTTATATTGAGGTGATTTTGACACTGTTGGAATGATTATCTTTGTCTTATTTAGCGAACAATTCAAAATGACAAGTGTGCCTCGCGCCTGTATGCTACGAGGCTTCAAGGAATGTTATTTGGCTCAAAAACTTTAAAATTACTCGTTATTTCATAGTTCCAAAGGACCCCGTAAAATACAGTGAAGTGGCAGTCGAAGAAGATATGTTACGATTTATAACCAAAGTGTGGAAGGCAATGTTTACAATACACTTTGTACCTATGCCAAAAGGTAGTAGTTCACAAGCGATTTAAATTTAAATTAAGCTGAAATAAATTTTGTTTGCAATTTTACTTTACCCAGCTGTTAAATCAATTTCATTATTTGTGCACTTCCATTCTTAATTAAAATTATCAAAATATTATCAAAGGTGCAAGTGCTCACTTCCCCCCCCCCCCTTTATTTTTCCCTTTTCACTTGAACCTACCCAAAAACTTTGAATAAATCATGTTTTGTTATATCTTCCAGTTTACAGACATCACTTAATTTCCGATTATCACAAAACAAACACATCTGTGAATTACTTTAAGCGATTTTGTTTCACGTGTATCACTTATATTTCAGCTAAAATACTTTTCTATATTTCAGCTTCTTACAAACTATTTGTGGCACTGTTTATTACAAAAATAAAAAACTTATGGCAATGTGTTATTCAAACAGTGTAAAATGGCTGTGTAGTTTCACAATATCCATGTAAATGGTTGGGCGAGTACGAGGTAAAGAAAGTTTACCGTTGGAAATAGTTGTAGGGTGAATTAACTGGTTCAGTTGATACCAAGCCCCTCAATCACCTTCCTTGTCACATCTTTACAAGATTCTCCACCACATTCTCATTGAGCCAGTAGAGTACACAGCTAGCAAGAATGCTTACATTCTTATTACATTTTTTTCTGTAAATGACCAGGCAAGTTACAGAATGAGCTTATGTTGGACTGTGTACTCAACCCAGCACGCTCTATCAACATAACCAAGGCATGAAGGTTAAACAGTGCTTGACACAATCACTTTGACATACATATTTTTGTTCAGTATTGTGTGAATATTTTTAATGGAATAGTTTCTCTTTACTGGTGGTTCAGTATAAAATGAGCACTTTTGAAATCCTAGTTAATTTTTTTTTAATTCCAGATAATTTATATTCTCCTGTTACTTCTTGATATAAACGTAGCACCTCCAGCATTCATCACAGTGTGTTGATTGTACCAAATTCAACACTTAATAATACCTGAACTCAATATAAACAATATTTTAAAATAATTACTCTAGCCAAGGTGTTCTTTAAAAGTGCTCAGTTTATTGCAAACCGCCAATGATTGCTGTATAGTTCATCCCAATTTCTAAAGTGGTTTTAAGAACATTGGTTCCTATTTACACTTTTTGTGAAAACATACATTTTTGAAATTCAGAAAGGGAGCAGATATTGTTAACCTGTCACAAACATTGTGTTGAAAATTTGGTAGAGTATTGCTATGAAGTTTTTTATATTAATCTGTTATATTAATCAGTTCAGTGACTTCTAAACAATTTAGTCCATAATTAATCCTAACAAAATAGTAAAAGCAATTTTGAACTCACATGTTAGACAGTTTTACGAAATCTTCTCCCATTCACAATTTAAAAATAGTATTCACAAAAACCATGTAAATAGGAACCAGTGGCCTCAAACATTTTATAAATCAAAATGTATTTGATTTTATTTAATTGTGCACTGACTTGGACAGCCCTGTAGGTCATTGTATAACTCCAAACATGCCTCAAAATTTGTAGCAACTGTTTAGTTTGCTCATTTTAATTTCTATACTTACGTTCAAACATTGAGTACAGTGAAGTCAACGATATTATTGTAAGGAAGAAGCAAATTATTGTAAAGTTAAATTACAAGAGATGTGGTATACAACAGACCATAAAACATAACAGTCACTATATTTAGTATTGCAAAGGTGCACACTTGAAAACAGAATATAGTTTCTACAACTACAGGAAAGTTAAGTTAATATGAGATCTTCTTGTGTGACAGTTTATAAGTTCTTGTAGCAGCTTGTTCCGTTACAAACTGAGAGAAATGTGGATATATAAATAATAATTTTACATCCGCAATTGGGCTAATGCCTAGTGGCAAGTACACTCCCTCCCTGCAAAGCCAAACCTCCATTCCCTTCCTAAACCTTCCAACCCCCCTCACAATCACTAACTCCTCCCACAGTTTATTCCACTCCCTCACCGTCCTCACCAGCGTTGATTGTCAACCCCTCTCCGTTTTCCTCCACACCCACTGAATCTTCTCATCGTTGTTTCCTTTACCTTTAAAAGTTCCCTTAGTTAGTTTGCAGGCCAAACTGCCCCATTCCCCCTCCCCGCATTCATCACCATATACAATCTGATCAGACTTTCCGTTCTCCTTCTGTACCTCAATGGTTTCCATCCCAATTCCTTCAACATGCTAAACATAATGTTCTCTTCCTTTTCACCAGCCTACTACCTCTTCCATTAATTCATCACTCATCTTGCATCTCCACGCGCAGACCCCACTCAGTGGCAGCATATTCCAACACTGGACGAACCATATTGCAATATGCCTTCTCAGACTGCACAGAGAAAAACTACTGTCTTAATTGTCACAGAAGCCTAGAAATTATTATTTGTGACACATTTAGTGTAGCTATGACTAACATGTTAACATCCATTTGTGGGGACAGTAAAACTTTGTGCTACTACAGTATATGATTCCAACGCATTGGCCTTTTGCCACTTAGTACTCCACAATTATACTCGTCTCCCTGTGCATAACTTTGGACTAGATTTTACTGTACCGAAGACCAACATGCATAGTTATTTCTCTGTTAAGAATGTTTTCATACTGGGCTGCTTAATTGTTGGCATGTTTTACTACATATGCACAAGTGAAAGCTCATCGTCAGATCTAGAGGCATGGGGGTGGTACTGTGATGTAGTCGAAGACTGCTCATGTTACATCGACGGTGATACCTTGTAGGGTCTAGGGGTGTGCGTTATGAAATGTGTAGCATATAGGGATGTAATTGGCTATTACATTTTCTCTGGGTATGCTATCCCATTTCTTCTGTACCATTACAATATGAACATTAGAAGGCAAAAAATAAATTTATTTTTACTTAATTTTTCAGGCTTTAAAGGTAAGAGTGTATTACAGTAAATGAAACTTTTTTTTTTTTTTCATAATGGCAAGTAATAACTTCAGTTCACTAATTTATATAATTTATTTTTAAAACAAAATAAAAGAGATGCTTTAAGACAAAATAATAATGAAGTTAGATGTACAACGAATACTTAGCGTAAAAGTAAAAACACTGGGGTGCACACAAGTAATCACATCATATGACGTGTCTGAGTTGGTCAACTTTCTACTTCTTACATACGCTAAGTGATGGTTGTGAATCCAGCTTTTTAAGTAGTCATAAAAACAAAAGACGAATTAAAATTTTGATATTAATATTTATCAAATACTTTCCGTTTTTACCACAAAAATTTTTTTGCCAAATCCTATTACTGTGTCATAATTTATTCTCTACAATTTTCTCTAACAAGGACAACTTCTGTGCTATTCTAGATTCTACGTTGTTGTGAATCCAATTTAAAAAAAACTTCACGTTTATGTGTGCGTACATACGTTGAGTGTGGTAAATCTGGCTTTACAAACATTGTATATTTTAACTCGTGTTTGCTCATTTATGAACTGTTGTTACTCCCGTAATTTTTTTGTTGAAGATAGGTAACTTTTGTTGTGCCCCATCCCTTGAAATTATTTAAGTCCCTTTCTTAGTTTCTGTTGCACAATTTCTTAATTATGATTTTGTTTTTATTATGACACAAAATCAACGCTAAAGCTGTGATTGACATATGACAATATGAAAACATTCAAACCAAAAATGTTGTAATCCCTTTTGCCACACTTAATGTCTTTAAGTTAAGCAATGCTCAATACAACAAGCCATTTGTTGCTAAAAATTCTTGTTTTGATCTGAAATTTGTATTTCTTGAACGTGACTTGAAATAAGCAGCAAGTTGATCCTCATTAACAGTCAATGTATAACATCCAAAATGATATAAAAACTTGAATGTAAATTGTAATCCTAATACGTTTTTTTTGTCTCACTTCCCTCTTCCGCCATTGGTCAACTTCACTTCACATCATTGTAAGTCCTTGATCATTGATTAATCTTAAAGATTTTGTCCATTAGCTAGTTACTAATCATTCAACAACAATTATGTGGTAAGGTGTAAAGTTAAAGCGCTATATTATTTTAATGAAATATTTGGATTGTACATGAACATGGTATGCAGGATATTGCCGCAAAATAGGATATAGCTAAGAATTTTAAAAAATAAGAAAAATGTATATTCCTGTATCAAATCAGGTAACGAGTAACTCGATTAGTTGAAAAACATTCATCAAACAAATACTGAACTCTTTGAAAAGAGGCGTAAAGCCCTCTGCAAAGGACATGCCCTTGCATTCAACGTGCAAGCTGTTTTGTAGTGCAGCATCAGGCAGTTTATGGCCCGCTGATGTGCTGCTCACCTACCAATTGCTTGCTAACTGATGGTTTTCCTACTACCCATATCCATAAGTGTTCCGTATTTTGACAGTTCACTTCTGAGAAACGTGTCCTTACACAGGTTTGCGGAGACCGTGCTTTTCCAGGAAGCCAGGTAGGTTTAAAGCTCCAAACAATAGAACTGTCAGACACAGTTCACAGAAGAGAAATGTCAAAATACGGACAAGTTACATGAAACAGACTAAAATATGCTGTTGTTTTATATGTTAACAATTTGATGAAATTTATATCGTAACAAGTAACCGTACTTTGTGTTTTTTGTATGAGGTCCTAATCTCTTATCAATGTACTTGACAAGGTCTACATCTCAAGATCATTTTGATCTACAAGGGAGCAAAAAAGACTTGAGGATAAAATAAAAATAGACTTTTAAAGTATAAGAAAGTATTTCCAGATATGAGCACTTTAATAAAGTAAAAAGTTTTCTCAATGTTTCTATTGTATCACCCCTTCACTGTGTGACACTTGTACTATGACAGTATGAAAATTTAAGGGCGCGGTCTACCGCAATTTTCATCATCATTATTTTATTTTGTATTTGTACCAGATATTTTTTTTCGTATTTCAGACACAAAATGTGACTAAATTTGGCTCTTATGAAATTTTTTTATCTCTCACAGTTTTCGCGTAATGGCTTGTTAAAGTTATATTTTTCATGTTTCCGTTTTAACGACTACACTAAAACCAACTGATATACCAAACAAAAAAAAAATCACAGTAGATAAAGACATCGCAGGCTACAATGACATGCTCATAAAATTAAATAATAAAAATTATTTGTATTTTTAAAAAATTAATTGAATTTTTTAAAATGTTTATTTTTAGTTTCAGCATTTTTTTTAATTCAAATAATTTTTATTCTTTATTTTTATGAGCATTACATTGTAGCCTGCAATGTCTTTATCGACTGTGATTTTTTTGAGTTTGGTATATCAGTTGGTTTTAGTGTAGTCGTTAAAATGGAAACATGCAAAATATGACGTTAACAAGCCATTACGCGAAAACTATGAGAGATAAAAAAATTTCATAAGAGCCAAATTTAGTCACATTTTATGTCTAAAATAAGAAAAAAAATAGCTGGTACAAATAAGAATTAAAAAAAGGGTGATGAAAATTACGGTACACCGCGCCCTTAAACCCCTGCAACTAGCCAACTTCATATTTCATAAATTAAAAGTTTAAAAGGTTATCTGCAACATTGTATGACATTTTAGTTTTAAACAGGTTTATAATTTTGGGAGAAGTTCTCTAGGAATGGTAGGAAGGGTATTGAAGGGTGATAGTAGTGCAGTGAAAGAAAAGGTGTATATCCTACAATGGTACAACCAATGTTATAGCACACAGTAACAGAGTGGGACCCGTACGTGGAATTGGAGGCAGCAAGGGCAGACTGGTGAGGACGAAGGGGAATTTCAGCCATCATTGATGCTGAAGGAACTGGTGTGAAACTTGTTGAAGGAAAGGAGAAGAATTGACAGGCTGGTCAGGATGTGCAGGGTGGTGAATGGAAAGGGAGGTATGTTAGGCTGCCTGTTAAATAAGGCAGAGTACAGAGGAAGTGGGAATAATAGTGAGAAGATTCAGGAGTTGTTGAGTAGAACAGAGCGGGGTAGGTAGCCTAGTCAATGCTTAGAGGGTTGGTGAGGGGAGTGGAATTTGCTTGCGGAGAAGTTAGTGAAAATGAGGGGGGAAGGAATTGGAAATTTCAAGAGGGAGTTTGTAGGTGAATGTAAAAGAGGGTAGGTACAGCTTGCCACTGGGATGTTGTCCAAATGCAAGTGAAATTAATATTTTTATTAATGTCATTATTACCTGCGAACATATTTTATGTGATGTGAATGAGGGTTCATGTTTTACTATTGTCTCTTACGCTAGGGAATGATTTTAGTAGGTAATCAAAAAACTTGCATGTTAGGAGTTATGACTATGTATAGCAAGAAAATATGAATGCATGCAATCAGCTGCTGAGGATCGTGCAACAGGAGAAGATTACTGCGGTAATTCTTCACCCAACATCAGTGGGCCACTAGCTGCAGCACAGTCCCACATGATTACTGGATTTGTTTCTATAAAAAATGTTTCACTTTATTTGTTTGTGTTCATGATTCATAACCAGTGAGCCTATTACATTAATGTTATAATTTTAGGTAGGCCGAATTCTATTTCAACTTTTGGTGCAAAATTCTATGTCTGGTTTTCTAGAAGAGCGGAACAAGGTAAATTTACATACTTGCAAGTAATTATTTCAGACTTTATTACTAGTAGCTAATGTATGAGCTGTGGTTTTGAATAAAGTAATATTAAGGAACATACCTCGATATTAAAATACAAATAGCCTACTTTCCTGGTCTTAAACAGTTGCAGAACCTTTTACACTGTTTACACAGATACAAGCTAATAACTTAACTCTGACAACACATTTCACATAGTTCAAATGTATTATTTAATGTTGCAAGTAGGCACCAGGTATTACATTCTTCTCTCCTAGAAATGTTATAAGTGTGTTGGTCTAATTCAACAGAATTTAAAACAATGTGAGATGAAAACCTGTTTGATACAAAAAATTAGTGATACGCTAGTTTATTATTTTTATTCTGTAAACACTGTCACCTAAAAGGCAACTAGAATTAATTTCATGCATTTTCCACAACGATATATAGAAAGCAAGGTCTAAAACTAAATGACAATTTTCAAAATCTTTAATGTGTACTTATTTTCACAAGGGAGTTTTATTAACTTCATGCGGAGCTAAACAAATTTTTGTAAGATACGACAAAGATTTATTTCCATAATTACTTACACATATTCTCTCTAAGTTGTTCAATTATCAAGGAAATTGGGGTCATTCCAGCCTCTGAAACCATTTCCAGAACACAAGTTTCAGATAGCTAAAATAACACAAAACTTTCACCACACAAAAACGTATTCCATAGAAATTTGTTATTAAATCATCACGTTAATAATAGGCCGACACAACACTAATTTTATTTAACTTCAATTCCTTTTCACTGTGGACATGCCTTCCAGACTACCTCTTCAAAGTAAGCCACTTTGTTATATTTATTTTACGTTTTCGAAAACGAATATCTTGGTAGTGCTTACAATTAACTGTAGTTTGTTCATCATACGCGAAACACTGTAACACACCAAATTTCGCTTTTAAAACACTCGCTGCACATTGTTTACATGCTGTCTTGTGGAAAAAACGTATTTGTTTTGGGTCAACCTACTACTAGCGCCGTTAGTTCGCAAGCCGCCGCGAGCTTCAGTAAGCGAGTCAAAAATATTAGGAAGTTGCCAGACCTAACTTATATGACCCTGGTTACGATCCTATTTGTAACCATGGTCTTCTGTGGCAGTGGTTGACAATAGTTCAGTTGTTTTAATTGTAATGATTCCATGAACGCAAGCAAATAGGCATTTTTGCTCATTTTGGGAACAATATTATAATTGTCTTATTACGAGGTTTGTTTTACTTGGCCTCTCTCAGGAGCTGGATGAGTTGGGTCGAGTTGACCCAGTCAACCAATATCAGAAAGAGGAGCGAGGAAAACGCCTACTGAGTTGTTTTGATTGTATTGTGAACACTGTCTAATAGTAAATTTAGCCGAACTAGCAGGTGTATTATGAAATATTAATAATGAAGAATCATATGATGAAGCTCCTACAGCTTCACCAAATAATGCACTTCAAATAATAAAACGTCTGCTTATGGAATGATGAGAGGAAGCTAGAAAAATTCAAAATACTCAACCAGGGTCATGCACTCAACTAGTCTTAGGAATATTAATAATTCGTAACTTAATGCTATTTGCTGACTTGGAATACTAACCACAAATAAGTCCTTAAATATAATTCATCAATTGCGGAATTTCGCAAATATTACCAATTTTTGAGAACTGTTTTAGACGTTAACAATCACATGCAGACAGTACTTAAACATACAACTTTAATTAGTTGGAATTTAACAAACACATTCTTCATCTGTCGCATCTTTATTATTGTCGTCCAAGTTTGCCTGGCAAATATATTATTTACTCAAATTTCAACCATGCCATCAAAAGTAAACTGTACAGTCAAGAGTAATCTGCTCGTTATAACATTTAGCAGATGACGTGTGCCGTGGACGCCCGTTCTGCCGCTGTCCTTTTTTGGCTGCCGCGGCCGTGTCCCGGCCACGTGCACTCTCCTCCCTCCCCCCGCTACAGCAGGACATAAGGCACTGTGCTTCATCAGTGGAGACGTGAACACCTACGTCCCCCCTATGAAGGTACATTACGGTCTACAACTAGCAGTTTTGGGCTAGTCAAATTCGTTGCAGGGCCCGCAGCGTATTTGCTAGTATTTTCAACAAAATCTAAGACTGTCCCAGACCATGTGAACATGTTTATGACGTCGGTGCGCTACGCGCCACGATGCACGTCAGGTGCCAAGCTGCAACAGGCATTGTGTAAATAGTGACGTTAGTTAATCATAAAGCATACCAGAATACACTGCAGATTTGCATGATTGCTTACAGTACTCTTTTTGAAAAACACTTTGAACATTTTGGATATTATTTCAGTTGCTAATGTCATCATGGCGGCAAGGACACTTAGGAAAGCCTGCCAAGAGTGTTTTAATTTACTTTTTGTGTTCTTAACATTTATATGCTCCTTAAGAGCAAGTTTGATGCATGTCTTCTCTTAATTCAAGCAGAATCTTATAATGTATTTCATTTTTGAATTTAATACGTATTTTATTCTAACAATGCTTTCAGAGATTGTCCTACTAAAGACTGGCAGTTATATTTATATTTATATGTAATGGACAGAAACATTCTTAAAATTATTTCTTTACTTTTTCATGACTTTTAGTTTTGCATTTATGTTTAAATCAGAATGTAAGAGCAAATCCACCACATCTGGCGGGAACGCGGGCTTCTGGGTCCCCGCCTGACGCCATATTGAGTCAGTTTTCGCCCCGTCAGCGAGCAAGTAGGTTGTGCGTGCGGAGTGCGGTCACGTCTCCCTGAGGTCCCTCATCTTTAGTGACGTAATCATTTAGTTTTCAATAGTTTATTTAGTCTACCGGAACCTTTTTGTGTCTCTTCATGGCCTCAGGGATCGACGCGCGTCAGGGCAGTGCTATTTGAGCCTCCCTCATAACTTTTCACTTAAGTCCATTGTTGGCCGACGCCACTTTTCACAGCTTTATTGATTCGCTCCGAGCGAATATTTTACGTATGGTCAATGGTGGCACTGCTCGAGGGTGTTTCAATCTAATAAACCACCACACTGGTTTCAATTCACGTCAGTGTTTTCCTCAAAGGCAACAATGACTTTCTTCCCCTTCGCAACCTAAGGAACCACAGCAACCAGAGTCGTCGGGAGCAGCGCGTACCAGGTAGGCTAGCACGCAAACCGCCACGAGGACTTCCAACACCGACAAGAGGCAGGAGGGCCAGGTTACATGGCCAACAGGCCGTCGACCTATACCAGACGTCGATCTCAGGTAACCTCACATCGGGTACATCCTTTGGTTCCCCTGAACCGACCCTGGCCTATCCTGCGCCGTGTTACAGACGATTTGCTCCTACTTGCCCTCGCAACTCTTCCTCGAGAGGAGTTAAAAGAGCATGCTCTTTTTGACCTAGGAGCATCTTGACCTGACGAGTAAAACACCCTACGCCATCTTGTTTCTGACGAGTAAAGTCAGTTTACGCTGCATACATGTACGCTACAACCGTAACCATAATAACGTGAACTAGTATAAGAACGAAGACATGCGGTTTACAATGGCCTTGTGTGTCCATGTAGTCTGTGTTAGAAAACTACTGACTGCACTGACCAATGGGTCATCTACATTGGAAATTCTGCAGTCATGATTGGTAGAGTATAAATTAAGCATTTTTGAAAGGCTGTATGCATAAACCAAACAACATATACTACAGTATACACTTTATAGCCTCAAATAACAAGAACATGAAATGTACCATTTTTACCTATTTCATACTACCAACACTCAACATTTTTGATACTGGTATGCTATTTTTTAGCATATTGTGCAAATAGTTACAATGTTACTATGTTGTATTCTTACCAGAAAATTGAACAATTTAAATATGTACATTTATTAAATTTAACAGACACAAAATGCTGCACCAAAAAGAAGTAAATTGTGTTATACAGATTTTTTCTCTCAAAACAATCAATAGGATATAATATGCTATATAATATGACAAAACATAATTACTTGTTTAGTTTAAACAAAAGAGTTTGTGTAACAGCTTCCAATTTTGAACAAACTTAAAACAAAGCTGTGAGACCGTGGTCTTACAGAGTACACAACTTAGGCCTTTTCTTATCTTTTGCTTCAGTTATGGGCCATTTAAGCTGATAAATTGTTTGACAAAAGTGTTAATGAAATTTTCCCGTTTTCCCCATGTTTTCCAGGCATGATTTCCCTAAAAATGTAAAACTAAGTCGGAACAAGTAAAAATTTGCAGAACGGTTTTTGAAACTGATTGTGGAAACCTTGTAGTTACTCTACTGTTTGCAAATAACTAACGACAGTTTTTGTTTGTCCCTATTTCACGGTGAGCGACAATTTATTTTAGTGGGATTTTTTTTACTTTACAATATCACACAAAAATAAACAAGCAATGACTAAACTAACATGGCACTGATGATGTCACACTACCCAAAATTTCCATTTACTTCTATACACTTACGGGTACCGGCGGGAATGTGGCAGTTTTTGGACGGGGACGTTCAAAAACAGCAATGTCCTTTTAGGATCACAAAGTAACCAAGACAAGATGGGTTTAACATTACTATTCGATAGCCTTGTACTGCGATCGAATAGTAAAATAAAACCCATCCGCTCTTTGTTACTTTGTAAAACAACTTTCATATTTGCATATATGTCACAGTTAATGTACATACATCGACATCACAAAGTATCTGACATTATCATAAAATTTTATAGAATAAAACATAAAATATTATTTGACCTTGACGACTTAACTTACAACAGCAATAAGCATTCCATTCCTTTGCAGAAGCACTAACTTATTCCAAAATCGGACATTGCACATTGCATCGCTTAGTTACACAAACCAAAACTAACACGTCTTTACATAAAACGCAATACGATAACAGTTAAATCAACTGAACACTTAATTCTTGTCAACACTTCACTAATTTGCATGATACTATTTCACAAACCAACACTACCGTTTCTAGCAATCTAGAACACTAATCAACAGGGCACTACCAACATAACAAAACTGTCATTTGAGACTGTTAACGTTATCTTTCATTTATTATTTCGGACACGAAAACATTATTAAGTAATCATATATTCGTCACTATAAAATTACCGTTAACACTTACTTTCTACTATTAAAATAATAAAGTCATGTTGAGCATACATTTATTTCCAACAACACATGTGAAGACATTTGTTCTTCAGTGGTGGCAACCAAACTTACTTAACTTTACACGATTAACTTCACCTCCTATGCATATGTATTCCCATTCTCAAAATACTTCATTATACTTAAGTGTTACAGCTACTCTGTTATATAAAACTTCATTTTGCCATTACCTATTTCATTTTCCTTTACATAATTTCCTTTCACTTTCTTTTCTCAGATTCTGTTCCGCTACCTTACCCAACAATACTTGTCTCTTGTATCGTCTTTGCTAGTAACACATATGACATCACATATATAGGCCATTCGGAATAAAGTGAGCACTAAAGATTTAACCATTGAAAAAAATCACTAGCCGTTACTCCATATAAGTCAACATTAACAACAGTTACATTATTGTTTGTATGGTTGGTAGCGAATAACTGCATGTAGTTCCATGCATTTTCTTATTTGAATACAGCATTAGTTAAACAACATCAACTGCAAACGACCTCTCTGTATTTAATATACTTAAAAATATTTATTTTAGTTCTTACTGACGTACCTGCTGACTGTACAATTTTATTTAATTAGCGGCAGCAGAAAGCGACGCAACTGAGTCGATTGTCGTTGGCAGACGGCGCTAACTCTTCGAGCCACTGAGGTAGTTTAAAATTTCACCGACAGATGGCACCAGAGTTAGGTTTTCGCCGCTTGGAAGTGAATTGCGTCATTCAGTTTGTTTGTCCGTTATGTAATGAATATCGGTTTCTGATAAACACATATAAAGTATTAGAAGTGACTGTTCATGAATATCATTGATAAATTATGTGAAGTCATTAGTAATGTAAGTTGTTTTGTTTTATGATCGCCAGCCTGAGTATCTGGAAATAGAAACAGCATTTCTTCCCCGGTTTCACACATTAAGAAAATAGGTTATTTATTGTTTCTCTTTACGTGCGTCGTCGTTCATTACAGTATGCTGAACGGAACTTGAATTCTTGAGTTGCGTGTATCGTGTGTGTTTTTAGTGGCAGTTTTAATTTAAAAGTTCGAATATACTGTGCATGCATTTACGAGATTCGTAACGGTAACAGAGACGTAGAGTAGACGCAGAGAAACCAGTGTTATAAGACGTTTACTAGCAGGTATTTATAACTAAGATTACTACTGAGTATAGCACATATTCAACACCCGTGCATTTAATGAGTACATATTGTAGTTAAAATTTATTGGAGCAATGTAACGTAAATGTAAACATTGTAGCCTACAAGCCTATGCAAATAAAAGCACGTGGAAATGTTGATGTTTACATGTAGCGGAAAGATATAAACTGGCAGAAAAATAGAAATTAATCAGGGCTTTTTTGAGTGCTCGCTTTATCCCGAATCACCTATATAAACATAAACTTTAGAATCAAATAGTAATACACACCTGGTTTAGTTAATAGGTAGTGTTTTTAACATTAATTGCCAATCAGGGTTTGTAAAAAATCATGATTTAAAAAAAATTGGAAAAAGCAGTTTTTTTATTCAAATCCATTTTTTTTATTTAAATAGTTTTCTTTTACACAATACTTAAATCAGGTATTCTATGCACTGTAGTTTTCTACAGGTGCTTTAAAATCAAACAATTACTATATATCCTATTATTCCTTTCATATAAACAGATATGATTTTAATCTGCCGGAACGAGTTCGAACTTCACGCTAGGTGACGCCAGATCGTGCCTAGCTGCCAAGTCTTGAAAAAGACTTTGTTTCATTAAAGCTGGTGTGTATATACACCAGTGTAATGTTTGCAGAAAAAATTACACTGGGTTTGCAGGAGGTGTAGCTGGGGTAGTATAGTAAACACGCGCACCAATTTTAAATTAGTGATGTTTCATTATGAAGATTTGGTTAACAAAGTGTGTTTGAAATGAAGGTTTTCGCAATTCTTGTAAATGATAGTGGAATAGCAATAGTGAACGACTTAAGAAGTAATGTACGTTACGATAGGGGTGAATTTTTATGCTTGTGATGGTTAACACATGGTAGTAATATAACCTCAACACTTCACATTTTGCACTTAAGTTAAGTCTTTTTTAATTAAATTTTGTATCTTGTCATAACACATAAGAATACTAATTTTCAGCAAATGCTTATACACTTTTGGCATTTTCGTTGGTTAATATTTCCATTAGCGACTTCACCGAAAACAGATATTGATAATGGGAATGTGTGTTCAGTAGAATCACATGTGTTTTATTAGGTAGCAACCTCAAAATAAACTCTTAATGGTCTGGTAAATTGCATAATTCAAATATTTAAACTAGATAACTTAAAAGGGGAATATCTAAATTTTAGTTCATTATACCATATAGATGTTCCTGGAAACTGAAATGCAATAAACACGAAAAATAACCTGTCAATCCAGTGGCGTATCTAGCCACACTGTCGCCTATGGCAAGTGCTAAAATAGCGCCCCCCTTTTTTTTCCCTCCTACCTTACACAGAATACTGTTGAATCAGGATTTGCTTTTTTTTTTTTTTTTAAGAGAACTACTAGCTTGTTACAGAAACAGTATTGTAAAACTTTTGCTATAAGGAAATTGCTGCGCCGACATAATTGAGGACATAAAGGATTCTTTTGTTTATCTTCTCATATTGTCAGATTCTCTCTGACTTAGTTACAAATTAAACGAAAGTCTAATAACATAAAAAATGTGAACAAAAGCATCATTTTGTCATTAACTCTAAGTTGTTGATGAAAACAGTTTACAAAATGTTTTTGTAAATATCATAAATTATTACCTTACGTGAATTACACAAATAACATAAACAAATAACTTAAAAACATCGGCTATAGCTATCATAACGATAAGCCTGTTTCATTAAATATGAAATGCATTGTTTTAAAAATAAATATAGGCATTAGGTTCACAGTTCTCTGTATCAACTATTGTTCAAGCTGCAAGCTCCCAAGCACAAAGTAATACAATATAGCATAACATAAAACGACAGCTTGCAAATGGTAGTATGATAAAAACGACAGCTTGTAAATGCTAATTGGACACAAAAATACATTTATTACACAATTAAGTGATGCATCATATGTATGAAAACAATAAAAAGGATGGGTCTATGCCTATTTAAAGGTTTATCTTTCTTGCTTTCATAGATGAAAATGTTTCTATCATATCATTGAAGTCGGTTTCTTCAGTTTCCTCTCTTTCAATACTCAACAGAGCAAGATCGCACAATCTTCTTTGACCCATGGATGCTATCAGATACGAAAGAATTAGTTTCAACTTGCTGAATGACCTTTCGCAGCTGGCAATGGAAACTGCAATGGATATGAATGGCAATTCGAAGATTGGGAAAGACACTTTTATCTCCATATTGAAAAATAAATTCAAGAAGCTGTTCACGTCATGAGTTGATGGCCATATTTTACAATCCAAAATTTCTTCACATTACTGCTGTCCATCAATATCACATCTGTACACATCACCCACATTTTTCTTTAGGGCCGCCTTCCGTTTTTCACTGATTTCACTGATATCACTGACAGTTCGCCAGTGTCCGTGAACAATAAGGGAACAGCATCAGTAATCAGCAAAATATTTTCACTGTCAGTAAATAGATAATATCGGAACATTAAATCAGTAAACATTACTGCAATGCACGTTGCCTAGCAACCACATCTCTGGCATATCTGTGATTTCATTCTTGCGATAAATTGTCATGTTTATTTTGTTCGTTGTATAAATTGTATTTACTTTAATAATAAAGTTGGT
>PNEQ01107823.1:0-16207 GCA_003012365.1 Medauroidea extradentata
ATGCTTGGTGGAAAATCAAAGGGATATTTCTTTGATTGCTATTAGGCAAGTTTATGATGCAGTGTTAGCAGCTGGCGGTGTGGAGAAAGTGAGTATTACAAAGAGTTTAGTGCATTCTGTTCGCAATGCACGATCTCGATATTCAGAGGTTCTGAAACAACAAAAAGCTGATAAGGAAGTGGAACAACATGCTGAGCGAAAAAAAAAAAAAGAAGACAGGAAATAGTCAAGGAACTGGAAATCAAGAAAAAAAGGCTCTTAGAAGAAACGAAGAATGAAATCGGCTTGATAGAGGAGGAAATCAATGCTTTAGGGCCTAATTAGAACACACTGGGCGAGTTTCTCAAAATATATTTTTTTGTGACTGATCATGCTTTGAAAAAAAATTATAATTTGTTTTATTCCTATCGTAGGCCCTATGTATTATTTTATTTATCATTTATATCTGCATGGAGACAACATCTAAGGTAGGTGAAGTATAAATCTTTTTAACCAATGTTTTAGTTATGTATTGATGTAGTCAGAAATTGTGTAAACCATGCCATCGAGAGTCAGGGAAAATTTTTCAATTTGGTCTGGAAAACCTGGAAAAGTCAGGGAATTTCATCATGGCCAGCCTGTGGCCACTATGTACTAACAAAATTTATTAAACGCCAATTATTAAAAGGAGAAGAAAAAAAAAAAGAATTATGAAGGGGTCCTGGTGGCCAAATACCTTACAACCCCCCAGGAAAATTTTCTAAAACGGAGCTTAGCAAATTTTTCTAAATTTTAACTATAAAAAAATAGCAATAAAAACAAACTGGTGATACATGTATATTTGTGGATCCGCACCCTGTCCTTAACGGGTCGGTCCAATTGGGATAGTCGGAGCTACCAGACCATTCCGAGGTTTAGCCTACTAACTTATGCTACACATTAACAAGGAATACTAATACCATACATGACATCCAAATGCTGTAATCCAGATTTAACATCTCTTTAGCGGCACTCATACTGCACAATATCAATTGTGACATGAAATCTTTTATACAAATTTCCATTTTCTTTTTTTTTTTAATGCCTTCAGCACCAACTGCTTGTTTCTTTAGAGATTTATACACTTGATTTTGTCATCGGCAAGTCGTCACACCTGCCTCTCTCACGTGCACCAGGAAGCATTATTGGCTTCTACTCGGGCCAAATTATATGTTACTGCTAACCGCTTATCACATAAACAGCAACACGCCCAGCTACTACACTACAGAAGGCTATCAGCTCACATAATATATCCTATTCCCAATCTCACAGAGGCCTACATACCTGCAAAAGGTTTCAACAAATGGGGAGTTAAAAATGCCTAAGACTTCTCCCCCTTCCGTCAACTACCCCAACTCCCAGGAGTTCGGACCCATTTGTCTCAGAATCACATACGGGCCATTGTACAACAGAAAGAGCTTCTTTGTCTCACCACTGATTAACTGGCTACGCTCTGCAATACGAAGCAACACCTTGTCTCCAGAGCGGAACACATTTTGCACCTTCCCCTGACTCTTGTTCCGTCTCTTCGCCTCAGCCAACAACTTCTCCTTCACACTGATCAGTTTAGCTTCTGCTGCCGGGAAGGTCTCGGGAGGAAAACTTAGGCTCGCAGCCAACAGGTCACGTACCACACCGCCACTAGTCAGCTCCAATGGCGAAAATCCAGTGCTGCTATGGATGTGAAGGTTCAGGAAATTATTCAACAAGGGTACCGCCTCAGCCCAGCCACTGTGCCTCTCGTGGCAATACGTCCTTAAAAGACGTCCTATCTCCCTCATACACCTTTCCACTGGGTTGCTCTGAGGGTGACGAATGGAGGAATAGATCACATCGACGTTGGCCCACAACAACTCCCACTTCCATATGTCTGCAGTAAATTGTGTACCGTGGTCGCTAAGGATGCGTCTAGGCTTGCCATACAGTGGAAAATGTTCTTTCAGGAGACGGTCTACGCATGCAGCGGCGGTGGCCCTCTTCAGAGGATAACACATTACAAACTTTGTGAAAACATCAAATACTACGAACAGATATCTGACCCCAACCTGAGATTTAGGTAAGGGTCCATACATTTCCACTGCTAGCAAATCCAATGGTCCCTCTGGAATAATGGCCTGCCATGGTCCCTCCCAGCTGCAATTGGGGTATATTGGCTCGCTGACAGAGTACACAACAGCTGACTACCCGACGTACAGATCTGGCCATATTGCACCAGTCATAACTTGCCTGCAATAACCAGAGGGTTTTCTTACTGCCGAAATGACCGGTAGATTTATGAATGTGTGAAATAAGGTCTGGGACCCATGCCTTCGGTACACACACTCGCCAACATCCAGACCCCAAGCCCGCCTTCCGAAACAAAACTCCACCACTCAAACTATACCATTCTAACACCTTATTCACAGTGGGGTCCTCTAAATCTCGATCCTGATTTTCCAGAATACTGATGACCTCTTTCCAAACACTATCGTCCTTCTGAGCCACAGCTATGCTCCGGAATTGGCAATCAGTTCGTTATCTCTTTCAACAGTAATCTTAGCCATGACAGGCCCCACCCTAGACTTCTCTTCCAGAATCACATTTCCCCCTTCCATGACAACGCTACTCAACAAGTCAGCGTCGCTGTTATTACGTCCCGACACATACCGTATTTCCAAATCAAATTCCTGCAGCGCCAGACTCCAACGAGTCAGCCTACTACCCATAAGCTTACAAGATTTTAAAAATGCCAAACTGTGATGATCTGATTGGACAATAACCCTATGACCCAACAAGAGATCACGAAACTTGTTAAGACCCCATACCACGGCTAGACATTCACGTTCTGTCACAGTATAAGACCTTTCAGCCCCCGTCAGAGATCTACTCATAAATGCTAACAGTTTCCCTTCGCCATCAGCTCCTAGCTGGAAAAGTTTTACACCCAGCCCATAGCCTGATGCGTCCGTACTGAGGTAGAAATCATTACCAAAATCTGGATGGAATACCACAGCTTCGTTGGTAAACAAACACTTAGCCGCAAGAAAACTGTCGTGACACTCAGCAGTCCATTCCCATATGGTATCCTTTTTTAATAGCCCCAACAACGGCGCTATCTCACTGGAAAATTGGTCAGCAAATCGGCGATAGAAATTGCAAAGTCCAAGAAAACTGCGCAGTTCCTTGGTATTACGTGACGTTGGAAAATCATGTATCAGCTCGATTTTACTGGGGTCAGGCCTAATGCCATGAGAATCTAGGACAAACCCTAAAAACTTGACTTCTTCCCTCAGAAACAAAGATTTATCCAACTTCAGCCTCAACCCCACCAACCTAAAACGGTCAAACAACCTACGCAGGTATTCCATATGCTCACCAAAGGTCCCATTCACTATCAACAAATCGTCCACGTATGATTGTACTACAGAGCTGACTTCAGGACCTAGTGAAACGTCAACCGCTCGACAGAACTCACCCACACTATTTGTCAGCCCAAAAGGCAAAACACAAAACTGAAAACTTCTTCCTTTATACAAAAAAGCAGTGAACTTCCAGTCATCTGGGTGAAGTGGAACCTGCCAAAATCCTTTACAGAAATCTGTTGTGCTAATATAGCGTGTACCTTGAAATGCAGCAAACAACTCCCCTGGCTCGACCGGTGATTGACGGTCAGGTATGATATGTGCATTTATAGCACGAGCGTCAATACAGACCCTAACTGTGCCGTCCTTCTTCCGAACACACACAATGGGGTTGACAAACGGACTATTCCCTCACTCAATGATGCCGAGTTGCTCCATCTCTGTTATCAGTCTGTCAACCTCCTCCCTGCACGTCCATGGAATCGAGTATATTCGCTGCCTGAAAGGTGTGATGTCGGTGACAGGAATCCTAGCCACGTATTGGTTGGTTAGCCCTGGTTCCCTGGCAAATATGTCACTATACTCACACAACAGTTCCTTCAGAGTGCTACGCTCCTCGTGGCTGTCAGTCTGACATTTACGTAAAACATCTTTTAGATCTCTATCCCAGGTATCATCACTACCAACACTCACGAAGTTGACCCCTACTTGACGAGTACAAACCCACGCTAGCGTATTCTCTGCCTCCTCAACTTCTGCCTCATGTGTTATTTCTACACGAAGCGACTCTGTCACTCTGTTTACATTCCCTGCCTTCCTGAGCATTGGTACTCTGTCATGCCCTATACAAATGACACCTTCTGTAAAATCGACAACAACGCTGAACTCCTGCATGAAATCTGTACCTATAATAATTTCTCTAGTCAGCTGCGGAACTACTAAACATACAGCCTGGTACATCACTTTATTAAAGGTCAAATCCAGAAAAACCTGTTTATTAACCTTTTTGCTCTTATCTCTAGTTGCGCCTATGATAGTAAGCTGCGGAACTGGCAACACTGGAAAATTAATCCCTTCCTTATTTAAACTTTCAAAGAAACACTGGGAGATACCACATATCTCTGACCCAGAATCGAACAGCACGTCAACTTCTTTCCCAGCTACTCTACCACATAGTTCAGGGACAGGAGCACATTTTGTGGGAACTGTCTCCTCTGTCAGCAAGAACTCTCTTTCGTCAGTAATCATAGTGGCAGCCATGCATGTCTGCATAACAGTATTGGTCGCCCCAGCCTGGCTACCTATGCCACGCGACCATGGCCGTTTCCCTGTATTGCGTTCCCTCTGATGCCATTATCCTGCTGCCTATGTGGCCGCTGATCCTGGCGGACGTCACCACTGTGTCCAACATTGATGTCTCTGTCCTGGTCTGCTCGCCAGTTGCCATTATTGCTGTTCGCCTCTGAAGAATAGAAGTTGGCATCCCTGCCCTGAACTCTGTTTTCTGACTGCATGTGATGTCTGTTTATGTCCTGTGGTACACGCCGCTGCCACCCCCCTTGCCTTTGTTCTCCTGGCCCATGATCCTGACCATACCTACTGTCTCCTGGATTGTCATCCCACCTATCCTGCCGCCGGTCATGCCAGTATCCTGGTGCGTGGTTTGCACCTCTTGCCGACATATTTGGTTGTCTGTTGCGATCATACACCGCCTCATTCTCACTGAAGCTACCTAACCCATCTAGTTCCTGCAGAACCTTCCTCATCTTTTCAATAGTATTAACCTCCTTACCCACTAACGTGCGTCGGATCTCCTGTGGTGTATGGGAATAAACAAGCGTAATTACATCGGCTTCGCTTAGTGGTTGGTCGTAGTAGCTTGATCTTTCAGCCACATGACTCAGATGTGACTCTAACCCTCCTACCTGACAAGCCCCTTGGTATAACTGCTCGGTCACTGCCCTGGATTCGTGCACTCCAATATTCTCCCAGAAATTCTTTCTCAAATTTACTGTAACTATCTATTTCCTTATCCCTCAACGACAACCAATTTCTACACCTGCCTGCTACAGATCTTTTAGCCACTACTAACTGTTCAACTTCGTTACATTCATACGTACAAAAAAAAAACCCCAGCTGCTCTAAGTGCTTGCGCGGATGCTCCCCTTCTTCCCCTCTAAACTGTGGGATATCCTGCTCCCTATAACTCCGGCTCACTCTGACGGCAGTCGCTCCACCTTCTCCTTGACGGTTGGCTACAAAATTTTTTTTGCATTCCTGAAGTTCCATTTCACAATTGCGCAATTTTGCATCCATCGTAGTCAGTCCCGAACTAACGTCTCCCCTCAGCGCCTCTACCTGTTGCCCTTGCAACCGTACCTTACCTCCACATTCCACCAACTCATTTTCCATAGTAATGGTGCGCTCGTGCACCCGCACCAGCTCTACCTTTTGCCTTTCCACCTCTACTACTACATTGTCTACACGCCCCTGCAGCCTTTCCTGACTAATGCTTAGCTGTGAAACTACACTCTCAACTGCGGCCCTTCCTGCCTTGACCTCGGCCCGAACCTAGGTCACCCCGTCGCTAACTACCTTTAACTCCTCTCGCCGTTCCCTTCTTAGTTCCCTCATTACGCTCTGAAGTTTTTCCTCATTTTCCTTGCGGAAAGTTTCCATTACCTCTTTCGTGGATTTTTCTAGCCTTTCTTCTAGCCTCCTGAACAACTCCACGTTTTCCCTACGCATCTCTCTCTGATTTTCCCCCATTCTTACCTCAAGCCCCTTGAACATATCTGCATTTTCTTGCAGCATTTCAGTGTTCGCCGCCTTTAGCATTTGAAACAAAGACTCCAAGCCGGCTATATTTGTGACAGTTATTTGGACACGTATATACGTAAATACAGATTTAAACTTTAACATTGTGCCCAACAAAGGCGAAAGAAAGAAAGTAAAACATATACAAAGATGACACTACCTCGGAAACTGCAAGTGGTCTACTGATATGCATCACTACCTGTCGCCCGGCTTCCCGGCCTACCTTATTTGCTTCTCACGCCGATCAAAAATTGATTAGGTGGGTGACGTCTGAAAGGATGCTGAAGTCGGCTGGATGGTCTGGAACATAGTTAGTTATCACCGCAAAGGATGCTGACGTCGACTGGACGGTCTGGAACGTAGTTTGCTGACGTCTGGCGGTCTGGAACGCAGTTATCACCACACAGAATGCTGACGTCGGTTGGACGGTCTGGAATGTAGTAGTTATCACCGCACAGAATGCTGATGTCGGCTGGATAGTCTGGCGGTCTGGAACGCAGTTATCACCATGCCACGCAGTTTTCACCACGCCATGTGGTACTGCGTCCTTGGGTCGTCGCTTGTTGTTTTATCTCTCGGCACTCGTCATCCGCCTCCCGATAATACTCTCTTCTTATCGAGGTCCCACGTTGTTTGGCGTCAATTATGTAGTGTACTTCCCCACCAACTCACACCACGGCTACAAGCAGTATAATTTCTCTTCCGCATAAGCCAGCGGTGAGCACAAAGAATCTCTTATCTCGTTTTAACGGGTGGTTCGTAGGCGGACGTCGATAACAGCAAATAAATTTATGACCCTTTCTTTTCAGCAGGTTTAATATATCTTAATGTACCTTTACAAGGCTATGGCACACTACCACGTGACCTCAAAACATACAACACAATAGTTCGCCAAATACTACAGAAAAAATATATAAATAAAACGGTGGGCCTTCGTAATAATAAATAAAAGTACTGAAAAATAGATCTCTCCGCACAATGGTTCTTGTAAAGCAAAATGGCCCTCTGGCCCCTTCGCTAATCACGCACGCCTCAAAGCTGCGTGCGTCCGCTCTGGACCACCGCTACTTGAAGAAGACCCCTTTCTCCCTCATCTTGCGCGCCCCCACGCGAGAACAAAGGCTCGCCCAAAATGGCGGCGACTTTCGGGAGCCAAATAAAACTATAAAGACACGTCCAGACACTTAAGAACACACAGTATTCGGCTTACTGCCTCTTAAACTTATATAAAACACAGTTTCCAAAACATTTTCTTATGATACATTAATAACAAAATAATTAAATAAAAAAAACTGTGGCAGTGGCGGGAAAATAAGGGGAGGCGGGTTGTTTGCCGCTCCTACGTCACTCCAACGCCCGGAAAAAACCCACGACTGGAGCGCCCCTCTCCACTGGACTAGGCGCCAGCCAGACTGAGTACTTTAGTCAAAACTTCACTTATTTTCAAATAAAATCAAAACCAAAATAATTACAACAAAAAGTTACTTAGATAAGTTACAAAGCTCCTCAAGACGAATCGTCAAGACACCCAACAAGGCTAGTCTACGATGAAATTTAATTAACATGATACTTTAGGTCAAGAACTCGATGCACTTTAAATTTACTTAGATATGATAAATGAACACACAGGGACTTATGTAACATAATATTACTGTGCCTGGACGCGACCCTGACCATATTAATTACAATAAGAAACAATATATACATACAAAACCTTAGCCCACCGGTACAATTATTACTGTTATAACTATTTATTTCTTAATGTATAAAATCTTGTATTGTTTGCTTCTGCACGAGCTTATCATGATGGTGCAACATCATAGTTCATGGCCGTTGGTTGGTAAATACCACATAAAAGTAATTGCTGGAAATATTAATATCACTTTAAGCAGGAATAAACTAATTGGTCAGATCTCAACTGACACTGATTGCCTACCCAGACACTGACAAACTGGGACATAAACAAGAACATCACTGTAATAATAGGCCGGGCTTACACTTGATTCACCGGGCGACCACGGTGCACTGGGGAAATCTAACACAATGTACATATTCAGTAGCCACAAAGCACATTGTTTGGTAGCTCGGAGATCTGATGTTAATATACACGGGCCAGCTGGTAGTTAATCCCAACCACATGAAACAAACAAGCAAATTTTTACTAACAAAATTTATTAAACGCCAATTATTAAAAGGAGAAGAAAAAAATGAATTATGAAGGGTTCCTGGTGGCCAAATACCTTACAGTACTATTTCCAGGTATAAAAAAAGAGGACACTTTAAAGAATAACACAAAGAAAGGTAAAAAATACTTTTTTAATGGAAATCTTTCAATAAAGTTACTTAAATATCTTATAGTTCAGTAATAAAGTGAAATTAATTCAGTTACATATTTTGGCATTATAAAATAACTCGCACAAATAAACTAAGCAACAAAACAACTTTCTTGACTTGGATACACTGACGATAACAATTAACTGCACGTTTTGTAAACACTTGTAAAACAATTGAGTATCATAGTTTTCTGCAGGAAGTTTGTGTTTGTCGGAACCATTTCCAAATATTTGGCAACGCCAAAACAGAAGGAAGTACATCATGGATGCCTTATTGAAAACGAGGATATTTGCCATTTTTATACAAAACCCGGCCAGACAGTTGACGGAAGCAGTAAAAAGAGGACGTGGCCGGATAAAAGAGGATGTCTGGTAACCCCAGGTGCTCCATAAATGCATTTGCCACTGAAGTTAAAGCCATGCTCTCTTGTTTTCACTGTTTTAGTGATATTAATTTTTTACACTTTAACAAGAGCAGACATAAAAAATGGGTTTGGAAATTTTGTCCCCAGCACAAATTTAGAGCTGGATGGTTCACGATACCAACTGGGTGCATCAGGGAATAAGCTTGATGGTGTTGATGGGAATACCTGTTTCTTAGCTGGGTGGTAGAGAAAACTAGCCGGGTGGGGCACCCCGCAAAATGGGCCTGGGGAGAACACTGAACATGTCAGCCTACTACCCATTAACAGACAAGATTGAAAAAAAGCCACACTATTGTGATCCAATAATACTGTAACTTTGTGTCCCAACAAGATGTTGCGTCACTTACTTAGGCCCCACACCACGGCTAGATACTCACGCTCAGTGACTGTGTACGCCCGTTCTGCGGCTGTCAACAACCCACTTGAAAAGGCTTTCAATTCCTCCTCTCCGTCTGTTCTCACCTGGACCAACTTGACGCCCAGTCCGTAACCTGATGCATCTGCATACATGTAAAAACGACTGAAATCTGGATGGAGAGCCACGCACTCACTCGTGAACAAGTTCTTTGCCACCACAAAACTGGCCGGTCGTTCTACCATCCATTCCCAAACTGTACCCCTTTTCAACAATTCCAACAAAGGTGCGATTTCCGTAGAAAAACGCTCGAAAACCGCCTATGAAAATTGCATTTGCCTAGAAGACTTCATAACTCTTTCACATTGCTGGGTACGGGAAAATTATGAATTAACTTGACCTTGCTCGGGTCCGGCCTAATACTGACGATGTCCAGCCTGCACAAATCCTAAGAAATTTACCTCCTTCCTGAGAAACAGTGATTTACTCAAATAAAGGTCAGTCCTACTGATCGCAGCAGCACCATCAGTCAGGTCAGCACGTTGATGTGTGCATTGAAATCTCCGCTTACAATCAGCAAATCGTCCAAGCATGTCTGCACCATCTCACCTAATTCTGGGCCTAACGATACTTCGATTGCACGACAAAATTTGTCTACGCCATTCGTCAGCCCGAATGGCAACGCACAAAAATGATAGCTTCTTCCCCTACATAGAAGTGCTGTGTACTTTCGGTCTTCCCAGTGTAGTGGCACTTGCCAGAACCTCTTGCAAAAATTTGTGGTACTTCCGTATTTGGTGCCATGGAAGGCCACGATTAGGTCGTCTGGCTCCACAGGCGATTGTCAGTCCGGGATTATCCGTTTATTTATGACGCTAGAGTCGATACATACCTGTACAATGTCATCTCTTTTTCCTTACACAGACAAAAGGGTTCACAAAGTGACTATTCCCGCTCTCAGTGATATCACTCAAAACCATCTCCTCTATTTTCCTATCCACCTCCTCGCGTTGCCTGAATGGAGTATTATCGACAACAGAAATACGGACCACGTATTCGCTGGTGCGCCCCGGCTGCTTGGAGAACACGTCCCTGTGGTTGTTTAACAACCCCCTTAAACTATCCTCCCCGGCCTTGACGGTCTGACATTTTTCATTACTGCTTCCAACTCCCCCCTCCATGTGTCAGTCCTTTCCACCTGCACAAAATTAACTACCGCCTCCCTGGTATCAACCTAGGCCAACGTGATTTCCATCTCACCAAGGTCCGCTACGTGTGTTAGTTCAATACAAGGAGACTCATTCGCTCGCTGTCACCATTTTGCTTCCTTTTGCAATGTGGGTATCCCCTCGTTGCCAATATGGATAACACCACTCTTGATGCCAATAACAATGCTGTGTTTTTGTATGAAATCATGTCTCTCGTTAACTGTGGAACCACCAAACATACCATGCGGTACTGCTTCCCATTGAACTTAAATTCCAAGAAAACCTGTTTGTTTGTGGTGTGGCCCATACCTCCGGTACCCCTCATACCTGTTCCTCGCGGCCTGAATCCTGCAACCTGATCCTCGTCACGTCCATGTTGGTCCTGTTCGTGATTGTGACCATCTTCCCTTTCAGCTTCTCCCAATTTATATAGCTTCTGAAGGATACTCCTCATCTACTGAATGATTTTCATCTCCTTACCCACAAGAGTTCGTCGGGCGTTGAATGGCGCGTGATAGTACACAAGTGTAATTATGTCTGTTTCGCTAAGCGGCTGGTCGTAGTAACCCGACCACTCTGCGACCTTGACAAGATGCTCCTCCAATCCCTCTACTCCATAGTTCCCCTGGTACAATGCCGCTCTGTCCCTGCCCTGCGGGCATGCGTGCACACCAATACTCCTCAAAGAAACGTTTTTCAAACTCTGGGAAATTGCACATCTCTCTGTCGCATACAGCTAACTGCCCCATCACTGAACGTTTTGTGATCACCATTTGCTCCGCGTCGTTGCATTCATACACACAAAATAAATTCTTAAGCCGTGCAAAATGTTGAGAAGGATGCTCCCTTCTCCCCCTCGGTATCGCAGGATGTCTTGTTCCCTTTAGCTGTGGCTCATCCGTATCACAGCTTTGCCTGACTCATGTTGACACGCTTCGTTACTCTTTTCTCCCTCACTTAGCCTACCCTCTATTTTCTCGATCTGAGTCTAGAGTGCTTGCGTTTCCCGTCATTGTTTATCTTCTCCTCACACACTATCAGTACGTTTTCTACTGCTATTGTGCGTTCTGGCACCCGCCCTACCTCAGTACCTTGTTCCACAATTTCACTTACAATTTCTTCCTTCATTATCCTTTGTTCATTACCCAACCAGAGCTCTGTTTATTCTAGCGCTACTTTACTAGCCTCTACAGTTTCTCTCACTTGCATAATCCCTTCCCCTCCCTGACTAACTCTAGCTCTCTGCCTTGCTTCTTATGTATTCCTGCGGCTATTTCCCCTCAGCCTTTCCTCTTGCTGCCTTTGTATTTTCTTCTCTAACTGACTTATTGCTTCCTCTTATTTCAAATCCCTCCTCCTCTCACCCTCATCCATGCTATTTTCCATTCCCTTCTGCATTTCCTCTATCTTCCTTCCTATTTCATTTTGGCACCTCTTTATCCTGCTCCCTATCTCCTTAGCCAACCTGCATTGGCAGTTTGTATCATCTGCATCACCAAGCCTAAACCCAACCGATTGGGTGTTGACTGCTGAACCCCCATTTCCCATTATCTCCTCCTTCGCTTCCGCTTACTTTTAATCAGCGAAACCAATGACGTTTTCCACTGTGAAACGGAAAGAAATGTATAGACTATTAATTAGAAAAAAATAAAAAAACAACTTTGGATCAAAGTGGGGTGGGATGGCCAAGTACCTCACGATAATTTACACGGAAACTGTTCATTGTGTAGAACTTGCACAACCATGCATGAAGCACGGCAAAAACAGTAGTTGTGAAATCACATAAAAGTGAATGACAAGACGTCCAAATAAGTACACTGGTGGTTGCAAACAAAACATGTCGCATGCTGGTTGGTGCCAAAACTAAATTAGTCACACTTTGCACTATTCATAATCACGAAGGTTCACAATCCAGCCCGGAGGACCATGTTCCTCTAGTAGGCTACGAGAAATTAGTTTATATGTTCACTAGGTTAAGTGCTTCCAAACAACTGTTGATAGGTACACTAACCTTAGAACACTTGTGCCCACTCAGGCACTGACGACTAAACAGGGACACGCCCTGTCCACTCAAGCGGGCAATGTCCATGGGCATACAAATACACACAACACATAGTGGATGACACAAAATGAGGGGTGTATATACCTTATGAACACACAACGCGTGAGTTAGCGACGTCAAATGTATTGACAGTCTCAAATTTACAGAATTGAACACACTTGCTCAAAGGTACATACGAAATGGCAATTCAAAATCATAATAAATAGGGTCCTGCAGCAAGGATACATTTACATTAATATAAAAGACATAATTACCAAAAATAATCTGAATCTGATCTACTCGCCACATCGACACTCAGCCGGCACGTAGTTAAATGAAGAAAGAGCGAAAGGTAAGGCAAACAAAGAAAACTAAAAGAAAACAAAACTAATAACAAGCAAACCAAACTAGGGTAAACACACGATTTACCGAACCATTGAAAACACCGGAATGCACGACCCTATTCAAAGCAAGTTAACTTCCCAATCTGAAGTATGCCGACGGAGCGTCGAGGTATCGAGTAGCAGGCAACCCTGCTCAGCGAACGCAGGACACAGAGTGCCTGCGCACACGATGGCAGAAAGCCAGGTAGAGGAAGGGAAGTAGGGGGGGGAGAGGGACTAGAGGAGGTAGGCAACGAAAATAGGCAACGGGACACGAACATTCACGAAGATCGGCGAGGCAGCGCGGGCCCATTAAACGGGGCGCTTCCGAAACACAAGGGTACAGACGATAAAGTCCAAGTTCCACTGGGTGCTATAGTCATTCATAAGGCATAGTACAATAAACTGAGGCTGAGTTGAGAGTCCATATACAAGAAATCTTCGGGGGTGCTAGCAAAGCCGTGCTGTCCCAGCTCACACTAAATAATGAAACAAAAGATGTCAGTAGTGCCAAGTTCAAACACACACTGTAGTGAGCTGGCCACAACTGTGATGGTTTCGTCAGGCTGTTCTAAATTTTTAACTTTATTCACTCCATTGATAATTTATGTATTTTAAGGGCCACATCTGAAGGCCTAAAAGCACTGGAGTGTAAGGATGATTCCAGGCATGCATTTCTGGTAAAATACATAGTCTACCCACACAGCACTGATCTGGCATTAAGTCTTTATGTTGTTGTTTCACCTCTGTCAGATTTTCCACTGCGACTGTGTAACTAAGTATAGAATAATAAAGATAAATGCCTCTCTGGTGTTGGAAGAAGTCTGATACAGATATTTTTGCTCACAAATTGTTACTAAAATGCCAAGAATTTACTATATAAGGAAATGAACATTGGAAACTCAGAAGAAGGAAACCACCTGAAAGATTGCTAAATGCTATTAATGTCGACAAAATTCAGAAATGTTTCGCGTTGTTAAATAACTGATGTGTGACTGCAGCGCTGCACACAGCTTGGTAGCTGAGGCAGATGGCAACGTTAATGTCATGGTGTATTACAAGCAAAACTTTGATTTCGTAAACACCGGTAGTTTATCACTATCTTCTTCGTAGCATATTGCAGGTCCATGTATGACATTCAGGTCATAAATACATTTTAAAAGCCTAAAAATTTCGTTATCGTAGTTATATTTTTTTGTTCATATAAATTACAATTTAGGATGTTTGTAATATAAGCTCATGTAGCATATCAATATTATTTCCTTGTCACACCATACCATAATCATAAAATCAATAGTTAAGTAACATAGCATTTTATATATACAAATGTGTATTAGGTAATACGTATGACTATTTGTGTACATATGTCTGCCAATTTTATTAGAGAATTACCGTAGTTATATTGCCAAATCATTTCTATTTTAGTCAACAGTGTTTACAGTTCAATTCACTTGAGTACATAAATGTTTGCTTCATACCTGCAGGGACTCCGTTTCTGCTGACAGTTTTCTAGTTAACCTATCTACAGTCACTTCGACCAAAATTCAAATTTATTGTAGCCTTTAACATGGTTAATTTGAAATAGACAATGTTTCTCCTTTATTCATGTTACTAAGTTAACAGCTGTGTTAGTTATTATGTTATTTGTTTTATCTGAAAAGCTGTGATTAATTGGAAGTTGAAGGAAGTAGTTAATTTTTAATCTGCACCATGCCTTCTTCCATATTGTTTTGTTTGTGTAAATTCTTTATTGTGGCTTGAATGCCTGCAGGGGAATGTAGGAGACTCCAGAGCCATTGCTGCTGTAAACGGTGTTGTGGACGTTCTATCGCTTGATCACAAACCATCAAATCCAATAGAGAGGAAAAGAATAGAAGCAGCTGGTGGGTGGGTAGAGTTTAACAGAGTCAATGGCAACCTGGCACTTTCAAGGGCCTTGGGGGATTTTGTGTTCAAGAAGAATGATAAGAAGAGATCGGAAGAACAAATTGTGACTGGTAAGTTATTGCTTTAGCATGTAGTTACAACTGAGTTTATTTATTGAACAGTTTTGTTGACTCCATAAATTAATAGGGTGACCTGGGGTAATTTTCAAACAAAACATGCTAATTTACTGTTACACAGTTCCGGTTGAATATTATGATGCAACATTTTGGCTACAGATCGTCAGTGAGAAAACAAAGAATGTCTACATGTTTGAAAGCTTTGCTGTGCTCGAGTATTTAATAAAAAAATAAAAACGTGTCTGAAAATTACCCCATGATATGGGGCAATTCACAGACAATGAGGGGGAATTATCAGACACTTGGTTTACTGCATTATCTGTAAGGTAAACATGCAAGTGAAAAATATGGGGTGAAAAGCAGACAAGCAGAGTTTAGTTTACAATAGAACGGGTAATTTTCAGACACCTAAGTACCAAGAAAAAAAATTATTTTTACAGCTCTGTTTTGCATTACCACTTCTAAAATTTATTTTTTGAACTTGCAAAATTTACTAATGATTTGGAAACAGAAAATTTACTGCATTAACCTTAAATACTGATGGCTAGACATACTTTCTTGTTAACCTAGACAACAATTAACAATAAACCTACCAACATAGAACACAATTATGAAAGACAGGACACATCGAGGGAAGGCCTTGATTCACTTACATTTAGGCCTCTGCATTAGGTATCCAACATGTGTAGCAATACCAAAACAGAAAATGACTAATAACAATGTCAAAAATAATTAGTGCATCAAATGTTTTGTCCATATTTATGAAATATTTGTAAATATTTCTTTGTGACACCTTTTTAAACCATTGTAAAGCTTTTTCACAGTTTCAATGTTTGTTATGTGAAATGGATCCACAGATACTGTCTCAACAGGTCCATAGAAAATGTAAGAAGACTTCACAGTCTCAATTTGAGGTTGTGAAGGCCACCAATATTTATCATCACCCAACCACTTTAAGTAATGTACTTCGTACTTCGTACCATTTTCATCATTTACTTCACTCTGAACACGGCCAATGTAGAAGGTCTGTTCGTAATACACACAGTACAATTTACCTATAGCAACATTCTTCTGTACCTTTGCGAGAAATATTTTCATTTGACGACTGTTACGAGGAATATCTTTAAACCACAGTTCCCCTGGCAAATTTGAAGCATCGTTAACTTCACTGAAGTCACTATCACCAGAACTGTCTTGAAGAGGAACACTGTCACTTTCATCGGAGCTTGAGTCTTCAATGTATCTTCTTTTAATCTGACATCCTTTCCTTCGAGGTGCTGCAC
>PNEQ01107824.1:0-11951 GCA_003012365.1 Medauroidea extradentata
TGTGTCATTCCTGTCTTCAACATCCTCCGCCTATCACCATCTAGTTGCTACTGTGTCATTCCTGCCGTCAACATCCTCCGCCTATCACCATCTAGTTGCTACTGTGTCATTCCTGCCGTCAACATCCTCCGCCTATCAACATCTAGTTGCTACTGTGTCATTCCTGCCGTCAACATCCTCCGCCTATCACCATCTAGTTGCTACAGTGTCATTCCTGCCGTCAACATCCTGCACTTTGTCCTCATCTTGTTGCAGCTGTTTTGTTACTTCCATTTCCTTTGGTGGTATGTTTCGTACCTTGTAAAACAAAATAATTTTTTTCCAAGCAGAAAGCATTTTGGCATTTATTGTAGTTTATGCTCTTTGTTCACGTCGCTACCTGGCACGTTCATCGCAGATAAAATGTCCTGATTATCAATTTACTACACTTGTTCTTTGCCTCTTGGGTGGGTAGCCACGTGTCCTCCGCTTAGACTCTGTGGAGGGCATAAGATTCCACTGCAAAATACACAATCTCAGGGTCTGTTACTAAGAATAACATGACTATAGAGCAAACATTTTAAGTGTCTGTTTATTCAGTTCCAATATTATTGCATCGAAAAACTGCAATAAAAATACCTTACAGTGCACCTACGTATATCTGTCTCCCTCTGAACCTGTTTAAACCCAACTGCTGTTTTAAATTTTCAGAGAAAACAAAAAAACTGACTTATTATTGTGCAATGATGGTATAGTATAATTTTAGTAATAAAAATAGTAAACAAAATAATTTAAATGTACTATTAAAAAAGTGGTTATTGATAATTTTAAAGATATAAATCTCATAAAAATGTATTCTATCCTTTTTAATATATTAAATGAAAGACTTTTTAAACCTACAAATACACTCTGAAAGCTGGAAAATTACAAAATACTTTGCACGAAATAAGAAGTGAGAATGAGTGTGTATATATAAGATCTGATTAAATGCCACATACCTATACACAACACACTCGTTCCAAACAAAACATCCGCAGTGTTTAACTCACTGTCTCACTCTTTGTTGTGTATCTCATGTCAAGTCAATTACAGTTGGTAACCCTAAAAGCCATGTATTATACCGCTAAAGACACGTAAACTTATTTTTAATCAATTAAATTTTTTTAAAAATAAAATAATTGGGATTTTTTTAAAAATTATATTTTATTATTTTTTGACATCCTGAGAGTGACTTTGTAAGAATTGCTGCCACATAAAATCCAATACTGTGCTGACTTGTGGTGGGCAGCGGCGTGAACGAGACGTGGCAGTTGATGTAGAAGCAGTATGTTGTTACTGAGGAGCGTAAGTATATATGTGGTTTGAAGTAGCAACATGTTTGTGTATGTGTTTGTTACAGGCTGCAGAGCGTGAGGAGCTGCGCTTGAAAGTGGAGGAGTCTCAGAGGAAGGTACTGTAAACCCCCAGTTAACAACACAAGTTCCAGGAACCTTGGAAAAATATTAATAAATATTTCAAAAATTGATCATAGCTATGCAAAATGCAATACAAAGCAGTAAAACGTTATTTAAAAATAATTTAGCATACATTAAACAATATCACATGGGAGTTATCATAAATTAGTGATATGTAGCTGTGAAACACAAAAATGGTGGAAAAATGTTAAAAACTTGGGCTGGAATGTAGTTGAAGCATGCACTTGGTGAGTTAGGCTGCCTGCGTAACACCAACATGTGTGAGACGTGATGACTAACACTGCCTTATCTCCTCCTCCCACTTACTTCTCCATGCTCCCTCCTCCCTGCACTCCTTTCTCACATTCCTCTAGACACCCTCCCCTGCACTTCCTTCTCACACTGCCCCATGTGCCCTTGTGCCGCCTGCTGGCACAACGTACACGAGGAAATCACAAATCAGTCCTATCTGACGGGTCTGGCCCGAGCATGGGGATAAAAAGTAGCACCACACAGTCAACTGGACGAGCTGTTCCGAGACAGTGTGCATGTATTTACATAAAACACTTTACAAAATGCTTAATACAAACATAATCCAGATGCAATTACAAATGACAATAAGCATTCACATTTACCACGCTATCCCTCGTTCCACGTTGACGCACCGCCAACACATGATAAAGCAAACAAAACAGAAACTAAAGAAAACGTAAGCAAACACACAACTACCGAACAGAAAACAAGTCTTTGGCTGAAGCATCCAAAACGAAAAGAAACTAATGCAAACATACCAAAACCTTACTAGTGTCGATGAGGCGTGAAGCGGGACGAACGAGAGAGATCCTTCCTACAGGACGGCGGAGCTCGGACTGACTGCCTGGCGGCGGAGAGGCAAACTGGCCGGAAGAAGAAAGAGGAAAGAAGGGGTGAGACAGGCAGACACGGGAAGGGGGGTGGCGAACAAGCCTGAACGAAGCTGAAAATGGCAGAAACTCTTGGCGGCAAACACAGTTTAAATGGCGCGGGAAGGCAAAGTCTGTAAACATTTCACACACTGGCACCGTTAATAAAAGGTTTCTTCTTGGCAAGCAGTTTCCGCCTCCAAGCACACAAATCCATGCCAATCTAATTGTAGCCCCAGCACAACCCCCAACCCTATCTCACGAACTGTGAGCAGTCTTCAAAACGGGTCTGGGGGGAGCTCACTTCCACCACTGGCGCCGGCCAGACTAATGGTTCACAGCACCAGAGCCAGTAAAGAGGGTGCCAAGACGAAGAAGTCGGTAGCATCCAGCTAATTCCCGCGCCGCCATTCCAGTTGAGAAGAAAACGATAATGCCCCCCTTCAGGGTAGGACAGGAGGAGGAAAATCCCAGTCGTTGGCACCCAGACACAGCCATGAAACAAGAAGGACAACAATGTAATACGAAAAACACCACACCTGACATAAAAAAAGGAAATTGTGCACACATGTACAATTATAACAATAGATAATCTCCTATATAAGCATATACAATACAGAATCACACGTACTTAATACCATATAATAAATATACATCAACAAAATGTTGAGATCATCAATCCAGCACACACAACATATATCAAATATAAGCCAAAATTGATATTGGAGGATGCCCACATGTGACATCATACCATCATTCACGGGGATTTCAATCAAAACACTATGAAGACGTCTTAACAGACATGAAAATAATCATGCTAATCTTTATCCGGATTGTACCTGCAGCTAAACACGTACCACACACAGACACGAACCACACAAAAAACAACACAAACACGAACTAACACCAATCGAAACAGACACAACAAAACGCTCCCCCCTTCCCCCGTCCGGAATAGAGCGCACAGGGCAGCAAGGATCTGATCGGCAACATAGGCACTGAAACTACGTAAACTCCAGTGGAGCCACTCGAGAAAAGCTCTGAAACATTTATCAACAACTGCATCAGGCGCATACTTAAGGTGTAAAATGCTGAGCATTCACCCGGGCTTGGAGACGGTCGTGGGCTGCGGCCAAATTGCCCATCACCTCGTTACTCAGCCATTCTCGCAAATATGTCAGTCATTAGCATAGACGGAGACGAGACGCCCCACACATTCAGGAGCGAATGGCTCAAGTCTTGTTCCAGCACAATTCGAGCCGGAGGGAAGTTAGTCACCCCATGCGTCGTTGAGTTGAATTTGACGTTAACAAGATCCAGTTCCACATCCCAGTCTTGCTACTGAGAATTGTGCAGAGCCACCAGCATCACTTTCAGATATTGGTTAATCTGCTCGACCTAATTTCCATTAGAGTAGTAGGGACTTGATGTATAACGATTAATGGCCCTCCTGAAACACATGTCTCCGACGACAACAACAGAGCAAAAATAATGCACATTGTCTGTGACCAACTTCACTGGGGGTCCAAAGCTCGTCTAAACACACTTGGTCAGAGCGTATACAATAGTCGCACTTTTCACATCTGGGAGAGCCATTAAGATAACAGACTTACTAAACACATCCAGGACAATTAGAATATACAAATTCCCTTTGGACAATTGAACCAAAGGGCCAAACAAATCACAGTGTAACGTCTCCCAGCAAAAATCTCACTTGTTCAACCGAATACAGCTCTACTATTGACTTCCGAGCAGTCTTAGCCCGAAGGCACAGATCACAGTGCTGTACGAAGGCCTGAACATCCCTAAACATACCTGGGCAGTAAAATCTAGCTCCAACTTTATGCAGAGTCCCTGCACACCCAAATGGCCCCCAAACGGAGAAGCATGAAAATAAATTATCGATACATCCTGCATACCCCCGGGTACCACTACACTATGCACCTTCCCACATTGGCCAACATAATGTAGGATTCCATTGATCATCCGAAACTGCACATCATCCCCATGATCAATGCTCTCGACAAGGTCTCGACACTCAGATTCGGATTCCTGCACCCTTTGAAGACAAACATAAAACGAGCTATGGATCGTAAAAGCAGCGCAAAAAGCAAACAATTCATCCGGGGCACAGTCATAGTCCTCCGGGCGATACATACATGACAGCGCGTCACCCGCCACGTTGCTTGCTCCGGAGACATGTTTGACCACAAAACGAAAGTTCAGGAGTCGGAGAGCCCACCGTCCCAGTTTTCCGAAATCGTTGGAATGCCCCAAGAGCTAAGACAATGCTTGGTTATTGGTACAAAGGTCAAACACAACCAAACTAAGAAAGATTTCAAATTTGCTCATGTCCCAAACACACGCAAGCGCCTCTTTCTCAAGCACAATAAGTTTGCGCTCCGACTCGGACAGAGCTCGACTGGCAAAGGCTACCGGTGACACCTTACCATCTCGCCACTGACCAAGTGCGGTGCCCAATGCAACAATAGATGCATCAAAATGAAGAACAAACCGAAGGTGAAAATCGGCCAAATACAAGACCGGAGCTGCTGGTAATCCTGCCTTAAGAGCATTAAAGTTCCGCTCATAATCTTCGCCAAAGACAAATAGAGCATTGTTATGTTTGAGTTGATTAAGTGGTCCCTCCAGTTCAGCAAAACGTGGTATGAAGCGAGCGTAATAACCCAACATACCAGTGAATTGGCACACACGCACTTAAGGCTCCTGGGACGCAGAAAATTAACAATTCGGGCTGACCCAAGTTAGGTCCATAATCAGCTGCACTTCCGAATCAACCAACGTACCCTATAAACTTAACAGACGCCGCCGCCCAAGTAACCTTGGCAGGGTTTACCATCAATCCAGACCGACGCAAATGACCCTAAACTTCACACAAGTGAATGCTCCTCAAATGAGGTATTATAAACAATGATATTGTCTATGTAATTATAGACAAATTTAAACTTTACATCAGATAGCACATGATCCAGTATACGTGAAAGAGCCTGAGTGCGGAAACACGCCTCATAGGAATTCAATTTAATTCACACTGCACCCTCTGAGTGTGGAACACAGTGTACTTCCAGAAATCCAGATGCAGCGTGCACTGATGAAAACCTGAGTTTAAATCAATAATGGAATACAATTTTGCTTTTTCCAAATGCTGAAGCGCAGAATCAGCAGTATGGGCAGGAAACTTATCCAAATGAATTTTCCGGTTGATTTCAGACGTGTCGGTGACTAACAGATGTCCACCTTTTCCTTTCTTAACCAGAAAGGTAGGTAACGCATAATCGGAGGTAGAAAGAGATAATACTCCTTCCCTCAGCAGTTTATCGACTATGCCATGCATGATTGCCAACTTAGGAGGACTATAAGAGTAATAAAGCAAGCGAATGGGCACTTCATCGGTAACAACGAACCAATATGGCAATACGTCACACTTATGTATACACTGCGTTATAACCTCACTAAATTCATCCAAAACCAACTGGCCAGCCATTGCCCAACCGGACTCAACTGCAGCCACCCGCCCCATAGGAGCTGACGCATGACTAACACTTGGGATTAAATCACAAACGTAGCCTGGTGCAAACTTGAAAATCAAACGACTAGCAGGCACGTTAACCACGGCACAAACATATCCCAGGAAATCAAGAAGCAAAATCACGTCGGCAACGAGATCCTCGAAAACCGAAAATCAACACGTCCACGAAAACCTTCCGATTTTCACGTGGAGTAACACCAACTGAGCACAGCGCACAATACTGCCATTGGCCACGCCAAGCCAACAAGGTGGAAGATTCACTAATTCGACGTACCAGGGTAGAGGGGGATTGCTTTTGACCAAACAAGATAAAAAGCGCCATCTGATGAAGCACAGCCTCATAAGTGGGCACATAAAGTGCATAAGAAATATCAAATTGTTTTATAATTATTATTTATCTGCCATGGTTTACATTCTCTGTCAAAGTCTAACCTTCAAATTACACACCTACAGAAATTACATAGTGAACAAACAAAACTAAACCATAGAATTTACATGTCTGCCTCTCTCTCTCTCTCTCTCTCTCTCTCTCTCTCTCTCTCTCCTCTCTCTCCTCTCTCTATGTATCTCTCTCTAAACAATTTTATAACCCAAAGAACACAACCTGCACACTCATTCTCTAGTGTGCCATACGTCCAGTCAAACCAGTAAGCTTCGCAACGTGATTATGTTTTCCATACCGCATTTGATAGTGAAAGCCTAATCCTTCCGCTACTTTTCATGTGGAGCTTTCTTCTTTTTCCCAGAAAGAACAAGGCTAGAAACTTTAAAGGCACCGCCCTCCTCAAATCCTTGAGTCAAAACCAGGAATACAGCGAGTTTTGTATTCGCGGCAACACACCTACGAAAGTCATCGTCAATTGACGAAATTAAAATCGGACTCACCAAATCAAAATACTGCCTCTCCCGCGATAACTACATATACCCAATGTAGTTTCACGCACTCTGTGATTAAGGAACATTGTCAGCTATCTTCACTTAACAGAAGAAATCCTCATTAACACTGGCCACGGGCTTACTAGTAATGTTATACTACGTCCGCACCCAACAGCGGTGTTGACCCTTTCAAGCCCGATCCAAGAGTGAGCAACTGACTCCCAGTGCCCTTCCAGGATCGAGTCGCTGACCACCGCGTCCCTATCGCCGGCCCTCGGAACTAGACACTCCCCTCCTCCCCCAGGCCTGCCCTTCCATGGCCAGTGGAGTGACAGGTCTGAAGTTAATGGGAGAGCCCCAGGATCGGCGACCGGGGCTTTCACTAACTATCACCAGTACTATTTCCAGAAAAACACAGGGAACACCACTCAAGCCCATGCCAATCTCAGTACGGCCCAGGACACCCTTACCTGAGCTACGCAGTCAGCCACCTGACTTGCGCATAGCAACAGTCTTACTTCCAAACCCTTTGCCCTTGTGTGTAAAGTCAACCAGTGAAAAGGCTTGTTTTATGTCTTGCCACTTTCTGATCCTCCACATTTTCACCACTGTGATTTCAAAAAGTGTTGCTAACTCTATGGAAGTTTCTGTTTGTATTGTCGCCCCGTAGGGATGTTTCAGAGTTTATAAAGAAAATGTACGGACTGTTAAATAACGTTGAAAATGTTTAAATATTTTTTAGTCCTATTTCGTTAAATGTTGCAAACTGGTAACCACTGGTCAACCAACAAAAATTGATTGGTGTGTACAGTGTAAGTGGCAAGTCCCGAAAAATGTGAGACGACAAATGGGTATGTTCTTTTTATTGTGCAGTTTCTCACCCTGTTCTGGGGCTTCCCGGATTAGTGATTCTTCTCTTTTACCTGTAATGCTACTTCAGTGGATATTTGGAGTTCGTATTGTACTGCGGCAAGCTGTACATACCCTCGCCAGCACGTCGACTACTATCTGCTCGTCGGCAGAACACAAGTTCTTATCTCAGTATATTGGGCACATGGGTTCGAAAAAACACAAGCTAGCAGCTCACGGTTCCAGCACACCAAGTTAACTCTTAATACTAGAAGAAATAGAAAACATTTGACTTCATTATTTCTTCTCTTTACTTTTCAAAAATTTTAGGGCTTACAACATGCTTATTACATAGACACGGTGGGCTCGACCAAATAAATTATGCTAGCAATAAATACTTATTTAAGCGCCCTAATATTCACATATTAAAGCCAAGCATGGCTTAATACGTATCTGCAAAAACTCTGCCTACCACGCCGATGCATGGCGATATGCTTCACCACATGGTAGCGTGGTGCCACCTCACGCACGTACACACCCCTCAATCTCCCAGCTATGATAGCCTCTCCTGTGATTCAGCTGCCTCGGCCAGCGAGTTCACCGGAACTCGCCCAGGCCCGCCACTTCCGGAAACGCACGTGCGCAACTCTTGAGAGCAACCCCTGTTGTTTTGCTTTGTGATCTCTTACCAGTAATTACCAAACAGCTTTACAATATAGGTTACGGGCAATACTCCCCAAATATCAGTTACGTTTACACTCTCACTAGTTTCATTTTCACAGTTCGGGCCTGTACCCACAGTTGGCAATTCTTCAGGCCGCCATGTTCCTTGCACACTCTGGACAATACATATATACAAATAGACGTTTACAAATAACCTTTCCTGGAAAATTTGAACAAACAACATCTTTCATAACACTTAAATCCCTCTGGGGTGCTCTCATCTACCTGAATCAAGGCAAATAAACAGCTTAATGGTTCGGCACACCCCACGTAATTCAATTAACATTTAATTACAGTGTACTTAGGTTCATTACCAGTTTAGAGTTCATTATTTTAGGTTTTATTTCCATGGTCTTGTTGAACAATCGCAGTTGTGTGCTGTATTATATACATCAGGACTTATATAAATTAAATTTTATAATGCCATGTCTACATTTCCATAAATTTAGATTCATTTGCTTAATTTATTTTATGGATATTAACTTGTTTACATTATACTAACAGTAATTTGGTGTCATTCAGTAATTTTATTTTACTCTGGATGTTTCAGTACAGTTTATTTTTCATTACAGTCTATCTTTCCTTCACATGTTAGTTATGAGTAGAGCCGATTCAGGCTGCAGTAACGTGTTCCTTGTTAGCTGGATGTGCTCGGCTACGTTTTGCATTCCTTAGCCGAAGCTTTTGTTTCTTCTTTATTTTACTGTTTCTTCCTGCAGTGCGGACATTTGTTGTGTCAGGGCGCGTGTACTCTGCATGATTATCACGTGATTTCGTCCTTGCTGTGCAGCTCTGTTCACGTGAAAGTCCCGTGCCATCCTCATTCTACCTGCCCCTGCCATATAGTGGTGCGTTGTTAAGTTACTGCGCTGCGCCATTGTTTGCGCTCTGTTACCTCTCCTCCTATATTTTTCATCACTCGTTGATCAGCAGTGAACACGACATGATGTGTTGTTGCGGTGTTCGTGTCTTTCCGGCACACGTAGGGACTTAAGATGCCCTAACTGTTTATTTTTGTTTTCTTTTTTATTTATATCATCATGTAGTCTACAAGTATAGTTTTTTTTATTTTTCTTCTGCTTCATACGTAGCTTTATCTGAAAATGTAGTGCTACGTGTTTCTTCTTCTTTCGTCCCCCTCTGTGAGGGTCCAAGTGTTGGGCCTCACATCCTTATGGGCACTTTTCCATCTTGGTTTGTTTCGTGCCTGTGGCTCGTCCCGGCGGTTGAGCTAGTGGACTGGTGTTTTCGTCGCTGCTGAGAATGCATGCAGTCATCTCCATTCTCCAGCATTCAGTGAAGGAACTGTGTGCTTACAGCTCCGATTCCGTTTTACTCACCACCACTACGTTTGACGTCAGGACAGCTAAGTGCCATCGGACACATAATTTACCTTCTTTAAAATTAAATCTACCGTGATATTATTTATTTTCTATTAAAGAGACACGTCATAATCCTGAATTTTGTTTTTAATACAGTATTTGCTTTCATGTAAAATTTAAATTTTGATATAATTTATATGTTAATAATATAAAAGTTTTATGTTTTAAACTTCCGTAGTAAATAATGTGCAGGGTACCCCTTTTTTTCTATATTATCGTTTGCACATATTTTAATAATTAATTTCAACTATTCATATAGACTTACATGCCTAATTTATCTAAATGTCATTTATATATCTTGTTGGTTTCCATATTTAAAAAAAAAAGAAAATACTTAACTTAAAAAAGAAATAAGTAAATAATTTCATTATTTAACAAACCACAAATCAACATCTTATTTTTTATAATTGTTCCTCTGGGCATTTTAACTATTTTTGAAGTATCTAGTAAGGTTAAGTTATATTTTCTAAACACCTTACATTTATTTTATTTTAATTCTTTTGTGCGGTGTGTTTGTGGCCTAGTCGTCTTTCTCAAGTGTTTATTTTTCTGTGTTTATCGCATTTATTTATATATGTTTGTTGTCCGGTTCTTTTGCTTATTTTGCCACTTTGTTTCTTTTATTATTGCGTGGCTGTTTTGAACAGGAGTTTTGTTTAGCGATTATAAACACTTGAGTGTATTGCTTCCAATTTCATTTAATTAATTTTATCACCGAAGCACACCGGCACAGTTGTTCAGTCCAGGTTATTTATATACATTTATCCTATCCTAACACGTGTTCCTTTAACTACCCCCACCATGGGTACATTCGATGCACTGATACCAGTAAGCCGGGCAATCCACCATGGGCATGGCTCGTATCATCGCCAGTTACAAACCCATACACACTATAAAGCATTGCGAGGTCCTATTAGGCCCATACTGACGCCTGGGAAGAAAAGGAGGCTCACACCCTTAATTTACAGAGACACATATAGATTTATCGCTAAACCTAAAGACTCATTGAGAAAAAAAAAAACAACTTAGAACAAGCAAGGATGGGTAGGCTCGGCCAAGTGCCTTACAGTATGGTGCTTGGCTTTTGGATATGTCTTGTAATAGTGGTTTTTGATTACACCTTATGGCTTTGGTTTTTGGATTTTGACTTTGGATTGCATTTTGAACTGACTAAATTTGTTACTGATGAAATTTGCATGGAATATTGTTATCTTACGATCAGTGTTGTTAAGTAACGAATTACAAATAATTAATTTAGTTGTAACAATTACTTTTCCAGTAATTTCTACTTGCAACAAATTCCTTTTTCAAAATTGTTAGTTGTGCTTGTAATTGGAATATAACAGTAACGTTAAGGTGATTGTTGCATTGTATTTTTTTGCTGTTACTTCATATGCATACTTCATATGCACGTCATCTATGGTCAAAAGTGACAAAACATAGAAGTGGCTTGTCTTCACTTTGTTTAAAATCACAATTATGGACGGTATTTGTAACCAAAGTAATACAGCGATGAATTCAAACTCTGGCGAAGACAATAATAATGACGATAGATTTCCGTTTCTCTTACCTTTGTTATGCCGGGCGTGGCAACAGGCATACAATATTTAAATCTCTGACAAAACAAAGTCGAGTGGCAAACTTTATTTTTATATATAATTTTATTCAACGATTTACTATTTACAATTATGTTCACTTACTTGAATGTGACGCTGATGTGGCCCATATGGCAAAGCTAACTAACATTAAATAAAACAATCTCATTTTCTACTCTGGCGGCTGTACTGAGGGCGTGGCATCTGGCGCAGGCTTCAGGTCGTCCCAGCAGCAATTCCTCCTTGTAGACTGTTAGAGCAGAAGACCAAAGATACGCCAGGAATGGCGTGCAAGCGAATATAACTCAATCTCTTGAGTGGAAGGGGAACTTCCCTCCAGGAATGGTACATCCCAAGGGGAGTGTCCTATCTGTCAGAAGATACTGGGAACACCTCACGATTGGCTATGGACCAAGCCCACACGATATGCGTCTGTGTTGTTGTCGAATGGACGAAGTCCATGCTTCCAGGAAAACTCTTCTCCACCGTGGCCGCACTGCAGGAGAAATGTCGTCAACGCTTGGGAAATGTCAGGCCACGAACGGATGTAAGTGCCGGGAAACTGAGGTCTGTGGTTGCACCACACTCTGGGCACGGTTCTGCGTCGTAGCTTCTCTGCAGGCAAGGCTCGTCGCCTTGAA
>PNEQ01107825.1:0-11953 GCA_003012365.1 Medauroidea extradentata
TTTAAATACAATAAAATTTATTGTGTTTTGGGTTAATGACTTAATCACTAACATCGTTTCTGTTCATTTAAATATAACATAAAGGTTAAAATGTAATACAGTTACAGTTTAAATAAGACCTGAGTGCAGTGAGAGGATTTTGCCAAAAAAGGAAAATAAAACATTATTTTCCTTATTGAATTGTGCAACAAGTGGCACAGTATATATTTAAAAATGTGATACATATTTATTCGACATGTAGGTAGCACAATACTCAGTTGAGATTTGTGTTCTAGTGTTATTTTGCACAAACGTAATTAGCCTATTTAATTCTACGAATACTGTTTTTACTCAAAACAAGCGTCAATCTGATTGATGTTAGAGAATTGCCTTAATTGGCCCAGAGTTAAGTTTCAACCAAAGTTGGATCGAAGGATAAATGTCCTAACACCAAGCCTAGATCCTGGAAAAATCGTGCCGTGCCTCGCACGAAGGATCAAAGACTCATTGCCATAAGCCGCAGCAAAGACATGGCGACAGGCACCAGGGATAGATGCGCTCAGAGATGAATGTGCCAGCACGCTTATAGCGAGTAGCTTGCTGTGTGTGTGTGTGTGTGTGTGTGTGTGTGTGTGTGTGTGTGTCAGAGAGCAAGTAGGTGGGGGAGGTTTCCACCCAGCAACACATTCTCGTCTCATCAATAATTCACGCACGACAGATCAGCCACAGGCCATGTCGATCAGCCCAGTGGTAATTATACCAGTCTCTCTCTATCTGCACTGCAGTTCATACAACATGTAAGAGGACGCTATTTTCATTTCTGTCGCTCCGTGTAGATACAACTTCTCTTGCTCACTCGTCAAATCCCAACACTCGCAGCTTCTGGGACGAATAAATAATACACACTATAAATGATCTTAAGAAAGAACTATCCCACATGTGGAGAGGTAGAATGGACTAAAACAAGAAGGAAATATCCAGTAAACATGGGACCTGAACGTACACCTTCATGTGGACTAGCAGCAGCCCAAACTTGTTGGTTATAGAAACTGACAATTCTATCTCGCATGAAACCAGCCTCACCTGTGAGCAGTACCAATATTGTGGTACTGGGATTGTCACCACATCTTTGCAACGGCCGTTGTTCGCACAGCTGCTGTGTTGTATCCTCTTCTATCGCTCTACTCTCGCTCTCGCGCATATTTAACGACGCGGCTACCGCAATTTTCATCAACAATTGTTAATTATTTATTTCTACCATATATTTTTTCTTATTTTGGACGCAAAATGCGACTAAATTTGGCACATAAGAAATTTTTTTATCTTTCATAGTTTTCGTGTAATGGCTTGTTAAAGACATATTTTGTATGTTTCCGTTTTAAGGACTACACTAAAACCAACTGATATACCAAAGTAAAAAAAATCACAACGGATTAAAGACATTGAAGGCTACAATGTCATGCTCATAAAAATGAAGAGTAACAATTATTTGTGTTTAAAAATAAATCATATTTTTTTATTTTTGGTTTCAGCGTTTTGTAAACATAAAATCATTTTTATTCTTTATTTTTATGAGCATGACATTGTAAACGCCACTGAAATCTTTAAAACGCAAATATCCAAATGTTATGTTTTATTCCACAAATTGCAATCTACTGTACAAGTTGACCAGAAAGCCATCTTGTGTTTTGCTGTACGTGACACCGTATTCGAGAAAGGAAAATAAATGTGTTTCCTGTTCAATAAGTGTTGAGATTCTGTAGATATCAACGTGTATCATTTAGTAGAAAAGATTATTAACTGTAGGGTGAAACTTAAGGCATTAGTTTTTATTTGCCATGTTTGGCACAGTTTCCAATCCGAAAAGAAAAACTAACAAAACTATGCACTTCTTAGTTTTTAAATAAACGAATAGGGTGTCACCGTAATTTTGCATAATACATAATTTTCATACGGTTTGTGTAATGGACACAGGTGTACAGACTGTGTGATGTGAAACAATAAATAATATCTTGTTTTGGACAATTAATGGTTTCAAACTGGCTAAATGAACCGGTAGTCCATCAGCATTGACTTATGTGGCAATCGTTGAGAAGCACTTTAAACTGCTGTACATGACATCTTTTTACTTGCCCTGCCCTCGTGGGGGTTGCTGGAAAAGCTTAGCACCTAATGCAAGTCATTACATCCATAAAGATACATGTTTATTTCTCGGTCATTCTGTGACACATGACATAATAATGTTTGATACAAAGCTGCTAAGAGATGTAGGCAAACATTACATGAAATGTTCAAAATGACCACCCCGTGCATCTACACATACATGAACACGTCTCTTCATGGATCTGCGAACACGTATAAAAATACCTGGTTGACCACGAACAGTTTCACATACTTCAAAAAATGCGATGACGTAACGTATGTGCATCTTCTATCGTAGCTGCATAGACAAGACTCTTCACATGTCCCCACAAACAAAAGTCTAATGGGTTCAGGTCCGGTGAAGGTGGGGGCCATACAACAGGAACCGATCGACCAAACCATCAGCGATCAAATGTTGCACGCAACACAGAGCGTACGGGACGACTAAAATGTGCTGGGGCTCGTCGTCCATGAACCACATCCTTCTGCGTACAACCAAATGCATATCCTCTCAACAGTTCTGACAAAATATTGACAAGAAAGTCCCTGTACACTTCACCTGCTAGGCGCCACCAAACAATCAGCCACAATTCCAGCCCACACATTGACACGATATTGTTGCTGCTGTCAACCACTTGTGGTTGCCCACTGATGATTGCTGTGGAAGTTAGTGATGCCAACCTTCCCAAACGTGGATTCAAATGTAAATTAAACACACAAACGAAGGCTGCCATTTGACTTTGGCGAATGAACTACTGGCAGAATGTAAGTCGAGCTGGATGATTGGCAGGTGCAAGGGCCTGCATGCGCTGATAATGGTGCGGTACAGGAACTGTTGATGGCGTACCCTCCATACTGCTGTCTGTCTTACATGTAACGTTGCCCCCTCGTTCCTGGTTCTGCCACCTGAATCCTTGTCAACGTTCTCGAGGATGCGGGCAAATATGCTACGGGGAGCAATACGTGTCTTGTAGCTATGCGGGATGTGGAGCTATACGGGATGGCCAATACTGGATGCGGGGCAATAGATGGTGTAAAGCTATACGAGACACTGAGCTAGATGAGACGCAGATAATATGGTACGCAGGACTATACGAAAGCAAGTTTATTAGAACCATAATTTTTAGCCACTCGAATAGCTACAAACGACTTTTTTAGTAGGTTGTAAATATGAAAACACCACATGAATTTGTTAAGCGGAAAGCGAGGAGCATGTGTTGCACTTTACAGCATACCATCCAAAAATAAGATATCAATGTCGTTGATTTGAAGTCCCTTGGGATGAAAGACTTCAGAGAAGACATCGCACTTCAGTTCGACTTAACAGATGTTCACGGTCGAGTGAGGTTCTCTGTTTCTTGTCGCTCTGTTGTTGTCATACGTCAAACGTGGACATAGGAGACTGGTTCCACTGCTGTTAAATAGCGCACGCAGTAATGCGGCCACTATATACTATACTGAGGATGTTCGCCTTGTACGATGCTCTTACTTCTGTACTGGTAAACATTGCACTAACTTGTGACGTCACTGTTCTAGCGGTACAAGCTATGCTACGAAACTGATCCGTGTAAAGTTGAGGGGGTTGTCAACTCCAAACCAAGCAACTTGACGTGACATTTCATGGACGATCTCCTCCCTCATTGGCCAGAGTTGAGGCATGGGGCGGGAAGCTGCTTGCGGTGAGGCACAAGAACAAAGTTAGACGGCGCGAGAGAGTTACGCCCAGCTGTTGTTCGCGACGAAGATCGATGACTTCCACCCGCCTATACACTCTTTCCAACCTCGAAGCTATCTCCTCGGATCAGTGCTGATGAAGGCCTTATCAAGTGGCACTACGCTACAACCCTCCTACCACAATCACTATGTATGCCATAAGACCACGTCAGTTTCTTCAGACCTCCTTCGTGACACGGCACAACCACGTAGGCACACGCACAATACACTTACACGCATTATTCCGAAGTGAACAACTTCACCGAGCCGCTGCATGATATCTCGACCTAGCGTGCCTTCAAGCCACAGACTGCGGCTGCACTGAAACATGGCGGCAGATAAATGCTCTAAGGTTTGCAGTTTAGTGTACATTATGGTATTAGGAAGATCTATTTTAAATTGAAATTAGTTAAATAAAACAACGTAATCCATATTTGTAAACGCATGTATAATTCTAACCGACAATCGGCTTGCAGATCTATAGTGTTGTAAACTGGCAATCAATACTGTGTACTAGCTAGCCCTTCTCTATATGCCCTTACAAACATTATCAGTTACTTTATTGACGATCAGTGAAATTATTCTTGTTACGTACTTCAGTTTTGGCCTAAATAACGTTAAATATGCCCTTTTGTCAATATTAGTGTTTCTAACAACTTATTAGTGAATACATTGGCCATTATCGTGTTATTTGTTACTTGTATATAAGTTACAAGACCAAACTAATTCCTTATTGTTTCTTTGATATCTGTCACTTTACCTTTGTCAGCTTACAGCAATCTTATGTCAGAAGAGACTTGCCTGCGTGTAAGCTACCCGTACATCTCCGCAGCTCCGCAGGTTGCCTACATACAGGCGTGGACTATTTTTTTTCTGGGAGTAGTTACGAAGAATTGGAAGTAATGATAAAATTCCAAATTAAATATCTAGGTTTTTGTAAGTCAACATATAAGAATTAATAGAGAGCTATCCTAGGTAACAGGTTATGCGACACGTCAAATATATTAGAGGAATGCATTCCTTCGCCGCATATTTGTTTCGGAATTAAATATTTTGACGTATTTTTTGTACTAAATATCGACGTTAGAGATGGAGCGCCACAAATGTAATTCTGACAAAATATTTTCTTGAAAACTAGCAATAACTTTTTGAATTGACGCATTGAAACACGACACATAAATTATAATTACGAATTTATTTTGAAACATACTATTTCTTGGAAGGAGTCTGTAAACTCAAAAAAGCCAATCCTAAACTAAATTTTCGTCAGCTATATAAGCAAAGCACAAACTAACAGGACGTATTCCTTAATAATAATCACTTGCGCCAAGACCACTGGACATTTTGACGTCACAATTTATTAGAAATATCCTAAATGTGCGTCATTTTCAATTTCATTTCAGCACGGATTTAACAAATGACTGATGATAGTTGACAGGAGGAGACAAACATGGAAGCGATATGTGCGACATTGGAATGGGTGTCTAGAATAATACCAACTTAATTCATGGAACAACCAAATAGTGGCAATGTATTCATATTGCAATCTTCCCGCTGGCTTCTAAACGGAACTCTTATAGCTCTTTTTTGTAGAAAGCATGACGTTTACTAATTTACGAATCAATTTGGAGTTTATTTTCAGATACAGCAGTCTACATAAACTTTTAAAATAATTCTGAGAGGCCTTAAGTAATTATGATTCCTAACGGAGCGTTGTTTTTAAAACACAGAAGCATAGTTATAAGTGTGTTTTCTTTCTATATCTAAGCGTACAGTGGGCATGTATCAGTTTCGTATAAAACAGAAGATACGTGACATGACACACCATAGTTCAAACGTAACGGAAGTACAAGCGCATAGAGGCGACTTCAACCAGGACCTAGCCGTGAATGTCGTCCTAGTTGCCACCACAACGTGGTTATCGCCTCATAGCGGGGAGGGGAGGTTTACAGTTGTAACCACTTCCTTACTTCAGTTCTCCAGCCACGACAGTCGGACTAGTGAGCCACACCAATCATCGCACTCCCACCAGTCAAACGCGATAATCTCTTACTGAACTCTGCGCTGAGAAACTTCCTGGAGGAGAGACAGAGGAAGTTGGCAGGCGTGGCTCTGAAGGCACTCCTATCTGCCTAAGTTGCACAGCCTGACTCACTGGTGAGTTCAGACGTTTATGACAAGTTACCTTCTAAACTATGCTACGTTTCCTCTCTCACGTGACCATGACGCTTTTTACTATTTTAGCATTAATTTCTAGACGGAAACAAATAATTTCACAACTGTGCGTCTGTATGTATGTCTGTATGTGCATGTATGTCTATGTATGTCTGTACGTCCATGCATGTCTATGTATGTCTGTATATCTGTCTATCTGTCTATGTATGCATGTATGTCTATCTGTGCATGTATGTCTGTATCTCTGTCTATGTATGTGAGCGTATGCATGCATGCCTGTGTATATATGTATGCCTATGTATGTATATATATATATATATATGTCTATTTATGTATGTAGCTTATCACATTCGAACACTTATACAGAATTTCATAAAATGCGGTAAATACTTCAGTAAAACTACTTACTACGGTTACGTGGCATTTATGTACTCTGTAAACGTTTTGTATTTATCTTAAAATTTTACGAGAATTTGAAATGTTTTGGTGTTATGTCATCTCGGTAGCCATGTGACCGATTTAAACCACATTTCACACACAATTGTTGATTTCCTAAATATTGGCTGCGAGGAAGACTACTTTGCATGCCTAATATTTGCATATCTAACGTTATACGAAGGATTTCAAAATTTTATGTCGTATTAGATTTGAGTGATTTGAAGCAAATCTTGTGGTTTGGCAGTTCATCTTCTAAAATGTGAACTCATATACTCACAGTTGTGGGTTAGCGCCTTGTAAACTAGCACACCGCAAATACATCATACATGTACTATTATGTATGGAAACATTCAGTTTTATTCTTTTACTAGCTATCCCGTTGAAAATTCGCCCGCGTGTAGTAGGCTATAGCAAAGAGTAACTTACTTTAAATTGCGTATTAATTGATGGTGTTACTATATTCTCTGTAAATCCTTAAATCAACAAATACAAACAGCTTTATACAGTCCACTTCGCTGAGCGTACTTTAAATGCAGAACGTCTTTGTTTTAATTCGTCTTTATTTCTCTATAAAATAGATGCCCGGATGCGGCTTTGCCCGCGTGAAATTATGTAATGTAAACTGAAACTATGGATAAAATATGTGATGAAGGCATTTAACAGCTAGCGTACTCAATAACAGTGAACTATTAATTGTCTTAGCTCAGTGTAAAGAGCGCACGCAATATGCTCGTATGATGTCATAGTAATTCCCATCGCAAAGTCTTACACGGGATACGAACCCGTAAACCCACCCCTCTTACAACACAAACTTTATACAATACCTGAGTGAATGCTTAAAGGCAGGCCGTGATAATTCTTTAGTATGTACAGGCTACAGTCCAAAACGGTTTTATTTACGAGTAGGTTGGCAAAAAGAAACAACTGTTGAATTATTTAGTCATGATCATTCTCTTTTTTCGGGAGACTAACATTTTACTGCCATTCACATCCTAAATTTTCGAATTTCATAAAATCCTGAGTTTGACTTGGAGATATTTACGTAAGCTTCATTCTTATTTAAAAATTCATATCGATATCTCAACGGGTATAATAAGCGGTACAGATGATTATTTGAACACACATTTTATTATTTTTAACAGCTTTCAAGGACGAGTTTCGAAAAACTCTAAAAACACTTTTTAGATATTTACTTAAGCATCATTTTAAAGAAAAAATCACCTCACAATCTGAAATGGTCTACAATAAATCACGGATTATTGAAAAATACATTTTTCGGCTTTTCACCCCCATCATTTTCGGATTTCGCAAAATCGAAAAATTCGTAAATATGCATTTGTTTGGTCAATATTTTGAAGTAAAAAAATGTATGGTATTTTTCCCGGTTAACGAGACATCAGGGATTCTTCGAAAACACATTGCACCCCTTTACACCCATTTAATAATCGAATTTCGAAAAATCAATCTTAGTGGGTGCCTACGTGGCAAGGGGAAGCTTCCCTCAAAATTGCGTGGTTCTAGGTCCAGCGGTTTGGGCTGTGCGTAGATGAGTGAGTGAGTGAGTGAGTGAGTGAGTGAGTGTGTGTGTGTGTGCGTGTGCGTGTGTGTGCGTGTGTGTGCGTGTGTCAGTCAGGACACTATATATTAAGATAAACGTGTATTAGTTGAGTTCTTGGATTGATCTTCTCCTCATGTTCAAGAGGTAATTAACAACACTTGTGCCAGCGAGGTTACATTTGTCGTTCACAGTGTAAATATCTATTGTACGCGTGAATTAGTTCTTATTACGGGCACGGACGTCATTGCCCCCCTCCCCTTCTGGATTTAGAATTTTAAGTGTATAAAATATATTTTTTGTATTTTGTTATTTAAATAATGCTTATTAAGTACATAAAACTGAAGTTTTATTAATAAAGTTTCTAATTTATACAAGCATAATTAATAAAAAGATGGAACAAGGTCACTGTCACCGAAAAATATCTTGCCCCCCCCCAAGAAAAACCCGAAATGACGCCCCTGACGGGAAAGTTCGCAAAACTGTGAAATTTAGCATTTGACATGCTATTTTGCTACAACCGTTAGCATTTGACATGCTATTTTGCTACAACCGAACAGAAATATTTTTCTGTAAACTAATTTAATTAATGATTTATTTCTAGAAACAACTTTAATTGCACCGAACAACAAATTTATACGCTACAGCGTTCTCTGACAATTTGTGAAAGACAATGGCTTCTTTAATAGTTATTTCCTTAAGTACTGTTTTAAAATATTTGATGTAAATGCTACAATCTTCAATTGCCTTGTAACAATTGTAGTTTGATACTGGTAAAATACAAAATAACAAGGAATGCTAATGAACTAAACGATAATCTGTGAACTAGCTAATTATAAATGAACAATCCTTGCACTTACATAGGGTGGCAGAAGTATAACTGGCAATATGTTGTCTGATGTCACAACACTCTGTGTTATAGACGGAACATACATATTCTGCAACATAAGAAGTATGGCAAGACACGATGTGGAGTAGACGACAGGAATACTGTCTCGTCAATAAAATCTGAACTACTCATCAAAACTCGATGAGATTTTTGTCGAGTAGATATTTTATCAGTGGGCGTTTATTTATATAGCACTATGTGGTAGTATACTTTACTTTCAAGTAAAAAATTAAAATATATATTTTTAGAAAACTAAGTGCTAAAAGAAACAAAATATACAAACATTGAAAACTGTAATTTTTATAATTTTTAGAATGCTAATATGTAGCCGTCTGTTATGATCGAATCTAAATAATACTCGCGTTTTTCTTTGAAATAATTTTACTATCCGAAAATCATTGCCCGAGAGGTTTACGGATGTTAATATTATTTTTAATTGAAAACGCGAGTATTTTTAAGTTTGGTATTTATCGAGGCCTACATATCATACTATAGTAAAATGTAAACAAGCCATCAACAACAGTTCTCCGTCAATATTTGGGCTGGCATCGTGGGTGAGTGTTTAATAGGACCTTAATTTCTGCCACGAAGACTCAATGGTGAGACATACGAAGCATTCCTAATGAAAGACATGCCTGGTTTGTTGGAAGATGTCCATTACACTCACGACAGAACATGTACTTCATGTATGATGGAACTCCTACACACTTCCCTGTCCATGTACGATGTCCCCATAGATGCAATGTTGGGTGAGTGTTAGTTAGGTAGAGGTTGCCCTATTACATGGCCACCCAGGAGCCCTGATTTGAATCCACTAGACTTTTATTTGTGGGGACATTTAAAGTCACTTGTGTATAAAATTTCTATAGACGATCAGTAAACTATTCGTAATAATCTTATTGTGGCGGGGTGCGACGTAATCAGAAATTCCCGAGGGATTCATCAACGTATCTGGCAGTCGATTCTACGGCGGGTCGAGACATGTGTTCGTGCTGATGGAGGGTAATTTGAACATGTTCTTTAAAGCCGTAACTGCCGACGATATCGTTCACAAGTTTCTAACACTTGTCACAGTTGTTCCTACTGTCTGTGTGTTAGTGCATAGTGTGTGACATAGTAACATGGTACAGTCTACCGTAATGGCGCTCCACAGCAAAATGATCCTGCCAGCGTGCTATCAGCCATACAGTACATCATGTATTGCCAACTGTAACGCAGAAACTGTGCGCTCTCCAACCTATAAACCGTACACCTAATATTTTCTGTTGTTGACGTGGTGAACCAGAGCCAAGGACATAGGCAACACTGCGCACATGAGTGTGTGTATTTTACCCGCTGAACAGGCGATATTGAATATTCACTGTAAATATCATGCGCCGAGGTCTTCAATTGAGATCTACACGTTTTTTTAAAGTCAATATAGAAAACCTATAAAACAACAAGCCTTGGTAATTATATTTGCGAACTTTATGAGCAAACATTTACCCAGAATGATGCATTTGTTAAGCGTGATCTCTTGCGAAGCAATTGAAAGTTCGAGATTTCGACGTCACAGATTGTTCCTCAGGTATACGTTAGTCGAGAAAAATTTTGCTCAGAAAAATGGCGAAAAATATTGTTTTCGATTGCTGTTATTTTATTATTGTCATATTGCAGTCCGTGTCAGTTAATATGATTAATTTTTCTTAGTTCTTTCCCGATTAAAAATGTGGCAAGATTTAATTGAAAATATATCAATGGGGACGTAGCTAATAACGTTACTTTTCATTACGTACATTGTAATCGAAAATTTAAAGCGTAAATATGAACTTATTAAGCTTATATAAATTTTAAGATAAAATTTTTCTCTTACAAAATAATAAACAATAAATAACTCCCAGTACCTATTTCACCCAACAATACGCAGCTAATAATGAAATTCGAGGTTTCTATAAAGAAACATTGCCAGTTATTCGTCACAGTCTAACATTTATTAAACGTAAATGAATATTATTGACAAATGAAGAGATGCTGCCTCTTAAATAACTATCATAACCGTAACCAATACTTTGCTCCTGGCTTGTGTTGTATATGTGTCTTGAAGTAAAATGATAAATATGTAGATGAAACAGTAGAACTATTTTATTGCGTACGATAATCCGTTCAGTAAACAATAACTTTGAAATTAACATTTACATACCCATGTCAGCAGAATGTAGTGTACTATAATGAAGACTGCTAGTATCGTACACATAGGACGCTGCAATAAGAAGGTAAAAATAGAGTTTAAGAATGAAAAATGACTAAATAATGAATAACTATTCGTATTAGACAGCAAATAAAAGCATTTACCACAAATAAATAGTTACGGTGTGTTTTACTACACAGTGCTGTACGCTTGTGTGAAACTGACGTGGCAAAGTTATCACGTGCTTGGAAGTTACCAGAGGAGTACAAGTCTATATTACAGATCAGACAGATACTGCTCTAGGGTTGAGAGATAGGAAGGTCGGGACAAGATGAATACGTACTAACGTATCGCCTACTTTAAATGTGATTCTATTAATAGAGTTATGCTCATATCATGTTTAGATCTCAAATTTTATAACCGATTTTTGCGTTGAAGCTGAACCTAATAAACAAAGATAATGCCGTTTACAACTACAGGTGGCTTAGGAAGCTGTTTTATTGCAATAATCACTGTTTTCAATGTGTTATTTTTAAGTGCCTACGTGGCTGTGGGCGTTTTTAAAGCAAAATTAGACTAGTTATGCGTGATTCTTACCTAAAACTGTAACCCCAAGCCACCATTTGCATTTCCTGAATTTTACCTCTGTCTGCATGCAAGTTTGATTTACAAACATAACATTTATCAGCCAAACACTTTATTCAGTTATTTATGTATGGAAAATAATTTACTAGCTCACTCAACTCGCCTCATCCACTCTCCCACCAACAACTCGCCTCACCCACTCTCCCACCAACAACTCGCCTCACCCACTCTCCCACCAACAACTCGCCTCACCCACTCTCCCACCAACAACTCGCCTCACCCACTCTCCCACCAACAACTCGCCTCACCC
>PNEQ01107826.1:0-11953 GCA_003012365.1 Medauroidea extradentata
TGATTCCAACAGTGTCAAAATCACCTCAATATAACGAATTTCTTCTTGTAAATGCGACAAGTTATTTGCAAAACTCTATAAATTGTAGTAACCGAGAATGTCCGAAACGCCTATCAATAACAATGCAGACGATGGGTCAACCTACTACTAGCGCTCGTAGTTCGCAAGCCGCCGCGAGCTTCACTAAGCACACGCGGCCAAGCATTGCCAAAGATAGGCAGTTGCCAGACCTAACTATATGACCATGGTCTCATCGTTGTGTCGTTTGCTGTAATTCTGTTTGTGTTTTCGTTTCGTCTCATCGTTGTGCCACATGTCAACCTAGGTTTTTTCTGTTTGTTTCCTTGTTTTAACTGACCAGATTCCAGTTTTGGAATTTCATGTTGTGCATGTATCCTGATGACTAAAGCATACTCTGCTTATTTATGTTTTCTTGTCTTATTTTTACTTTTAGTTTTCTTGTGACAGTCATTTATTTCGCAATGGAGTATGTCCATACAAACAAATCCAGTCATGCACTCCCATTGCAAGTTCTTTCAAAGATCATATATATGTATGTGTGTATATATATATATATATGTATGTGTGTATATATATATATATGTATGTATGTATGTATGTATATATATACACACACACACACAATTCCTTCCCCCAATACACTTGTCACCTTTGGAATTTAACAAAAAAAACAGTTACATAAAAAATATCCTTTTAGGCCTGCAATGTTACAACCAGCTACACCTCAGTGTAATCACAACATGACACCACATCCTGTTGAATGAAACAGATTTTTTTCTGGTGTAGCTACAACAGTGCAATGGTGTACTGTGCAGGACACTGGTCTTTACCCTTATCATGGGTGAGGTAGGGTGGTGGTAGCAGTGAAGCCCATTTGTTATAAACGAGCCTGGGGAGAGGGGGAGGGGAAGGAGCTGCAGACAAAGGATGCATCTGGCAACAGTTGGCACATACTGTCAGTCGTGAAAGAATCGGCCATGCTAGAGTCTGGTGTAAGTTTCTGGTTACATTTCTACACGTGCATAATTTTTGTTTATGATATGGGTGGTATCCATATTTTAGGACAGCTTCCAGTGCCGTAACGTCACCATCAAAGAAGAATATAGTTATTCATAGCGAGGGACGCGTTATGTCATTGAAAAGTGTGAAGAAGCAGAGAACAATTAGTTTTCTCTTCTGGCAAAACAAGCGACTTGGTGCGTAGTATTTTACACTGGCGTAAGTGAAAGAACAATCAAATCAATATGCAAGGAAAATAAAAGATATAATGAGTCAGATACAAGCAAATTTTTATCAACTCCAGGGAAAAAGCAGGCAAGTAGACCACCATACACAGTAGTTTCAGTGGATGACTTTGATCAACGTGTTATCCGAAACATTATTCACTATTTCTATGTGCGCGAGAAAAAAGTGCCAACAGTCGCAAATGTTCTACCTATTGTCAAAAATAAAATCTAATTTCCATTGTGTAGGAAGTCGCTGAACAGGTTGTTAAAAAGCATGGGTTTTAAGTGGCGAAAATTCCAATCAAAATGTAAAATACTAGCTGAGAGAGCCGATATTGTGTCATGGCGGCATGACTATTCAGTAAAAATTTGACGTGTCCGTGAAATTGGTTGCAGAATAGTTTACTTACATGAAAGATGGGTGGACAGCAACTTAACATTTTCCAAGTGTTGGCAAAAGAATTTTACGTTCATGCAAATAGCAGTGCTGGGAGGAGACGAACTGTGGTACATGCAGACAGCAGAAATAGATTTCTTCCCAATACGCAGCTCGTGTACACTGCTGGATCCGCCAGTGGTGTCTACCATGGACAGATGAACCACATAAACTTTTAAAAGTGGGTAAATGAAATACTGATTCAAAACTAGCCTGAAAAATCTATTTTGGTAATGGACAACACACCATAACACTCTATGTAAGTAGATAAGCAGCCTTTTAAGTACTCTTTGAAGCATGACATGTTAACATGGCTACAAAATAAGGGCATCACTTTAGACAAATCAATGCGTACAGTTTATTTATACAAACCAGAGGAAATGAGGAAGCCACGATAAAAATTATTTAAAATAGATGAAGACTACCTCCATACACGTGCGACCTTAATGCAGTTGACTTAGCATAGGCAAAAATAAAACGGATAGTCAGAGAAAGAAACACAACTGATGACTTGTCACTTAAAAGACTGGCAAAACTTACAGAATCAGCTATTTCGTTGGGCACTAAACCAGACTGGGAGGGGTTTGTAAACATCTGGAAAAAATATGAGACCAGTACTGGCAAAAAGACAGCGTTCTTCCAGATATAGTGGACATCATTATCATCAATTGGTACTGATAGCGACAACAGTACCGACAGTACTTTTCAGCAAACGAGGAGTCCGAGGACTTGGCACTGTCACTTTAAATGGAGTAAATGTTTTTGCTTCAGAGACTACTACTCTATTTGTGTCACAACAACATTATTTTTCCTTGTCCTTGTGTGCATATTGGGGAGGGAAAGGTCGCTCGAAATGGCACTCGCCACCTCTTTCTGCATTCCTACCAGGGGTAGAGACCCGAGACCTGCAACTTACACCAGCTAACCTCTCCACCTTCCATAAGAAAATATGCGACATGCGGGCACATCACAAATGCTGAAACCATCACTGAAAACGTACAGTTTCTCGTTGGTCATCATGTTGTTTCGTCACCCAGTCCAATCTAACCTATGTACCGACATTTTGCTTGCCTATAAACTTCTATTCATAGCAGGTATCGAAATGCCTGGTATCATTTAAATATTACAGATACAGTTGTAGACGAAAATTACATAACTGCTCGGTACATATTTGTGGTGTGTTCAATGATAGTTTCAAAATGAGACAAGGTCATCTCAACATGTAAACATTTTACGGAACCAACTTTTGCAAAAACATTGACTAGATACAGCTATCTCTTGAGAACGAAAAATTGTGAATGCTTACGTTTGTCAGTTAATTTTTTCACCTGATTTTAGTTCCACAAAACTAAAAAAAAACTATTTTGTTACCCCCGGAATAATTTTAACCTCTTACACACCAAATTTCTTTTTCAATATGACTACTGATTCTTTGACGACTGCAGTCTTACTTCAGGTTTAATGTAGCATTTCAATCAGTATTTTCAGTCCAATCAAAGATCAGTCAGAACTGTACCGCTACTGTAAAGGCAGTAATAACTATAACTATAGCCAAAGCTCATTTTAAAACAATTAATATATGGTTAGAAATAGCGTAAACCTGTACATTAACACATCTCAAATAGGCAAAAATGTTTAAAAAATTATGAATCTGCAGACAACTTACAGTGGTTACATTTATATTGAACAGCTATTCATATACAGACACCACTTTTTCAACAGGGATCAAACTGCAGTAAGCTACAGCTTAAACAAATCCTTGGTAATTTGCCAAACTGTAAAGTAACAAACCTACACTTTTTCTCAAAAAATTTAACACAAAAAACAATTTTCTTAACCACACCAATGACAGTGTGCGATAACATTACACAAATATGAAAACAAAAATTGACAAGAAAAGGTTATATGTGTGTGTGCATGTGTTGCGTGTGTGCGCGCGTGTGTGTGTGTGTGTGTATATCTCCAACATATTTACAGTTAAACATAGCCAATGAAATTATAAGCTCAAATGCAGGAGCACATTGCTGGCTGTCTCTTACACTCCTCCCCTAATTTTGGACTATAGATTTCACCCTCCTGCCTGTGTTACATAATGTTACATGTGTATCTAACATGTGGTCAATCCAAGTTTAAATTTTACAAATTGTCCAGAAATGTAGGAATTAATATTCAGTGTTAAATCTGATTTATAAATAAGGTATGATTCTAGATGTTCGTAAGTTTAATACTAAAACTAGGCCCACTCTGCTACTCACAAAAGAACAAGTCTGTCTTGGTGCAAGTTTAAAATATAATTTTCTTGCATAAAGGATCCAAGTAGTAAAGCACTAAATTTAACAAAGCTTGTTTACAAACATTAATGTACTTTATAACAGAATACATAATATGGCATGTTAGTACACTCCCAAAATAGGTTTTTGCTTTAAATTTTGGGAGTAAGTGTAATGTACACTAATATAGACTGTTCACTGGAAACTGAGCAATTTAGAAGATCATCTTTACAAGAACAATAACGTACTTCAAAATATTTCCAACTGTTGTCTTGGACATTTACATTTGAGTGCACTGAAACCTACATATTGTATTTGTTACTAAACACTGCTATGTTTACTAACAAGTGGCAAAAAGCCATAAAACGGCTGAAAACAAAAAAATATTACTATAACTCCAAAAGTGCTTAGTTTACTGTGACCCACCTATAATAATAGTGAAAATAGACATGCACGAATGACAATTGTCTACCAATGTGTTCGCTTGTTGTTTCCCCGAGATCAGTAATCCCTACGTCTTGATACCAACATTATACTTTCTCACGAACTGGACCTTTTATAAAAACTAGTCAAATATAAGAATCTTCAATAACCAGATGGAAAATTTTGAATATTCTTAGTCACAGGAACATAAAGAAACAAAGAAAACTAAATTAAACTGAACTGTTTAGCTATGCAAATATAAAAATAAAGAAAGTAAAGGTATTTGATCCACTTTGATACTTTGACCAGTGGCCAATCATAGTGAGAGGCAAATGGGAACACATGTATTTCCACTTTTTTAAATAAACTAAATTACAACCAGTACAAAAATTGACCACAATATTAGACTTCAATTCCACATCAACTTGAAGTATGGACAACCACAGCTATTTTAATATCCATCCAACAGTCTCCCAGGTAACTGTTTCAACATTCACAGTGACACGAAAACACATAAATACAAATTTGGTTTACAACCTGAGATGGGAAAGAAGTAGTAACACAATGTACTACATAAACACTTTGTTCATTTCAACTGAGCAGATTAGAGAAGAGGATAGAGGTTGGTGGAATCAAATATAGTAGAACTTGCAAATTAAAAAATATCATAAAGGTGTTAAAGTCATATGAACCTTTCCTATGAATGCTGAATAGGCTACTTATCTAAATGAGTGGGTTATTGGTGTATTTAGATCAATAATTATAGATATAATTTAAAAACATGGCGAGTTTATCTGTTGGGGCTGACGAAGCCCAAACTATAAAACCTGCAGGTAGCTTATAACAGACAGCAAAGTGCTCCAGCCATTAACCTGTGCTAAGGTCATGAGGGGCCACCACAGCCGAGTGGTCAGACTACTTGCCTTCCACCTAGGCAATCCAGGCTCGATTTCCGGCGAGGTCTGTCCCTGAATTTTCACACGTGGTAATCATGTCGGATGATGTCGCTGGCTGGTGGGTTATTCCCTGAGATCTCCTATTTCCTCCGCCTTTATCATTATAGCACTTCTCCATTATAGGGCCTCATATGCGCCCAGTAAGAAATCTGCATTTGGAGTACACGACCCTGCCCTCTGATATCCTCCTTATACGGAATTATTAATTATGTCATGATAACTAGCTGGTGCATGCTCACTATGACACACATTTGTAAAAAAATATAACAAAATTATTTAAATTTGTTGTGACTTTCTTCCACCTGTTTTGACATTATCAAAATGATGGTACAGCAGAAGTTAACTATGACTACTTCAAAACATATTACAGTGAAGCACCCTGTATCCGAAATGTTCGGGACATGAACCATTTTGAATAACAGAAATTTCCAAATAACAGAAGTTCATTGTTACGGTGGGTGGCCAAGGTTATTTTTACTATGTGCTGCACACAAGAAGTCCGATGTGTCAAACAAGGTAGTGGTTTCTGGCAGAAATGTAGCAGAATGTACAACGAAAGTGTGCGCGGCAATTACCGACACTTCTCTAAAGTCACCGGACTATTAACGACATGCACAGGAAAAATAAAAATATAAAAAAAATTTGTTATAATAATTAAAATACAGTAAACCCACGTTTTATCGGACCTCCATTCAGCGGACTTCATACTAAATGGACAAAATTACTCCCCACCGTCGAGTCTACTTGTCACATGCAGCACAATACCTACCTGATAGTTGTGCCTTGGTGAGTGACATCAGGCACGCACACAGATAGCAGCGTAAGACGGTAAGCAGAGCCAGTCGCTCATCTGTGTTTTGATGTGTCCGGGCAAGAACGACTGTCGTGTCTACTTGAATTTTTTACGCAGTTGTACGTGCGCAATAAAGATTGTGCATTTTTTTAAAATGAAATGGCATCTGCAACAGGACAGAAAATAATTAGAGTAACTTTGACATCAAGCCAAAAATTTGAACTAATAGAAAAGTTAAGAGGCCGGTGTTTCGGTAGCAAAGTTGTGTGATAATTATGGTGTCAAGAAAAAAACTGAGTCGGACATTCGTAGAGCAAACGAAAATTTGAAGAGTTATACGTTGAAATATATTGTTGAACAAAAAAATTGGCACTGTTGGACCCAGGAAACACGTGAAACTTGCAACTGCATCTTCACACAACGAAGCAGTGTATGTTCAACAACGCTCGTGTAGAATGTGCGTGGTGTAGAGAGAAATGTGCTGCAGATAAACTAGCTCAACACATGCCTTTCTCACGCACAGCATTTCTGTCTCTTGCCCTTCAGAAATTCTCAAGGACGGCGGCTAGATTATTATCTCACAGACACAGTATACGATACTGCGTCACGATGCAAACAGCGGTAGTTTAGATGTAAATATTTTATTTGTTATATATTTAGTAAATAAACACTTTACTGTGAAATACAAAACAGTAGCTCAAATTCACGTATCACGTTTTTATCATGCAACATAACTTGAACCCAAGCTGATAGCAAACCACCTTCTAACCCTCTCCTACTCTTCCCCAGCCCTCCACCCTCGGTTATCTCAATAACGCATGCTTATCTTTCTACTTCTGCCAGTTATAACAAACCTTCCCCCTCGCCCCCTTCCAGCAATTTGAGGACACCAAACACGCTGTGTTGCCACGCGTCTCATACTGCTATATTATCTATCGGCTTGTTGTCTATTTCTGTGTGCCGATTTTGGTACCTTGCAATTTACCGGACATCTAATTTACCGGACTACACCTCCCCCAATTAGTCCACTAGAACGAGGGTTTACTGTATATACAACATTGAATATTTCACAGATATGCTGAAAACTTTATAAATGAAAAACTTATTTCCGTTGAAAACTCCGTAGATGAAAAACTTATTCCAGGTAGAACTTAGCTGACTTGTGCTGTGAAGTCAGTTGGAGTGGGTCGGGTAACGATGCTGAATTGCATTGTGAAGTGGGTTAGGGTGGGTAGGATTGTGGGCGATAGGCGACAGCTATATCGAGCGGTGTGTAGTGACCTGGCAGAGAGCATGCTAGCTGGAGCTATGCGAGACGTGACTCACAAGTGAGCACGAGCCGACTCAATGTGACAAAGAAACAAATAGCATGACGCCTGTCATGCACTGACTTTTAGATTTGATTGTCACGTGTTTTGTTTTACGTTAAACAGTCCATGGGAAAATAATTGTGTATGCACACAGAATTAAAGTTGGGCGTGACACACTATACACATTCTATGTCAATACCATACATGCCTAAGATTTTAAAATATGCTGTGTGAAGTTGTACGTGCGGTGTCATACAGAATTGCATCTATAGTTGAACTCTGTGTGACCGTTGCAGTGTTTAAACTGTAAAAGATAATGTTGCAGGCAGCATTTTCATTAGAAGGTTCCTATTTACTTTTGACTAATTATATTTAGATATCGGGCAATCATTGGCTGTGTTCACGTCATGGAAATTAAATATTAAATTCTTTCTCCTAACAATAAATTGCAATGCTCAGTTTAAATAAACATAGGACGTTATTGAATATGCGTACTAAATATAACAGTAAAAAATTACATTAATCAAAACACAAAAAATTTAAATTTCACATCAGTAAAAATAAAAAAATACATAATAAAGCCGGAATAAAATTTACAAAGCTGATTTTTCTGTTTATGTTGTAAATTATTCAAATGCCAACACCATAAGATAAGCTGTGATGTTTAGCAGACATGCCGGCATCTAGTTTTTCAGTATTTCGACCTTCCTTTTAATGGAAAGTTTTTTCTTACATCTGTTACCACTGAACTCATCGCCTCAGCCACCAGGAAGTTTGTGTTTGGTATATGTTATTGGAGATATATAGTCGCACACTGCAAGGCTAGTACATTTTAGGCAAGACTAACACCGCTTCCCTACAACCCTCGTCAACCATTAGCCACCAGGGTTACCTGGGGAACAGCGCTGATAATAGGAATTTTATCTTCCAGGCGAGTTACTTTTTTTTTTTTACAGTGCCTCAGATTACTTCCGGATAGCATAATTACGGAGGCGGGGTGCTCCACTGTACCTATTATTAGAAATCTTAGTATTAAAAAAATTTATGGTACAACAAAAATTTGGCTGAAGGCAGTGGGACGAGAAATGGGGCAAATTTTGCACTTAAACTTGCTTCCAAGCTCAGATATTATTAACAGCATACTACTGGATAAAACTGAAACCATTCCCCACAGCGTAAACACAGGTTAGGGTTGCAGTGTAAGCAATTCAAACAACACTATCTTCACTTCAGTTTGGGTTTCTTAGAAGTCCAGGAAATAATTATATTATTACACCTAGTTACCACTGAAAAGGGAAAACATCATCAAAATTACAGGAAATATGACATACATACAGCCAGAAGAAAACAGGACACCTCAACCTAGCAATACACTGCTTCCTTGAGTATTGTTTTAATTACACAAAAACACCATTAACCAAATCAATTTATTATATCGAAATAGTTATTCCACTTTGCAGCATTATCATATTTAAAAATATAGGCACTATTTACTACAGATATGCTTAACCACTACAAAAACCAACTGACTCTATAGTGAACAATTTGTTTTATTCATTACACTTGTACTAAACTGAGTACAAAAGCCTTATTCTAACAGGAACTGTGTAGTTCTACAAGGTCATATGTAAACAAAAGAAACACAACTGCTACAGTACCTAAATTATACAGTTTTGAGACTACCTCAAGTGCAGAACTTGAAATAATTAACCGATTTTTTTCTTTAGAAACATCAAAATGTTTAACTTGCGGTGTTAGTAAAACATGAGACATAATTTGATGTTAACAAAGATTGATTTAAGTAAGAAGTCCTCTAGATTAACATGTACAAAAATTTTAATTAATATTATCATGGATAACATAACATAAATAAGTGTTGTAATACTTCTCCGTAAACCAGTCCAAAATTACAAGTGCTGACAGAGAGATTGATTTCTAAACCCGAGTCATATAATTTTTAGAGCCTAATCTCAATTAAAGATTTATTATACTGCGTACAACAACTGTACCAAATTTCCAAAGACAAAAATTCCCCATTACCAGGCAGCTATTCAAATAAAAAGGGCAGACCACTTCAAAATATCAGGTGAATGCCACTACACAGATATGTCGAGAATACTAAATGGAACACTGACATTACAAAAAACAAAAAAATTCTATGGTTACACAAAGTCTTCGAAGCAAAGTTTCATTTCATGTACCCTCATGTGACTTTTCAAATACCGTTTCTGTGAGAAAGTCTGTTCACAAACAGAACACGAAAACCCCTTTTCATTAGTGTGAACTGATGTGTGCCTTTTTAACTCATGCTGTAATCTGAATGCTTTTCCACACAGTGTGCACAAATAAGGTTTTTCTCCTGTGTGCAAACGAACATGCTCATTTAGTTGTTGACGTCTTCGAAACCGTCTATTGCACTGTAAGCACTCGTGCGGAAATTTATCTGAATGGAATATATTGTGCACAAAAAGTGATGCTTTGGTTTTAAAAGCTTTACCACACAAATGGCACACGCAAGTTCTTTCACCAGTGTGTGTGATGCTGTGTTCATTCCTGGATCTCTTAGATGCAAACTTACGACCACAATACTCGCAAGAATGATTCTTGATGCCTTCGTGCACATCACGAACGTGGCGGTTTAGCAAACTTGACACACGAAACTGTTTGCCACAAATGTGGCAGGTAAATGGTTTTTCACCAGTGTGAATGCGCAAGTGACTGATAAATGAAGAGCGGCCTACATGTTTACCACATTCCAAACAGTGATATAAAGTTTTCCCATCAACAACAACCTTGCGAGATTCAACATCGAAAGCATCAATCCGACAACTGCTAGTCATCCTCTTGCCGATAATGAGTCCAAGTTTTCGTTTATGCCAACTTTTCTGAGGTGCACAGATTTTCTTTATTGGAGCAGTTAGATCACTTGTAAATTTTCTGCGTTTTCTGCCAGTATCACAATCAAAGTTTTCCTCGAGCTTCAGTATGCACTGCTCTGCTGGAATAACTTCAATACAGTGGCCAGGAAATAAACTAACATCTGACTTATCTACTGTAGACATGTTCTGATGGAAAGACTCCATATGTGTATGTACATTGTCTGTAATTTCAGTAGTAGCATTGTGCTGAGGAGACACTACTACATGCTTCATTCTGCAGGCTACTTTACAAGAAAGTGGGTTTGCATCTGTGTCTGGGTAATCCAGTTTAATGTCATCTTGTGTAGAGGCATGCGATGAGATTGGAGACGTTGGCCACCTGCAAGACAAACGTGCTGATCAGGTGAGATGTCTCCTACAAATAATGGCCACCTAATGCATGACAAAACTTTAAGAATAAAATAATATTGAAATTCAGTCACCTTAAATAACTGGTCAATTTCTTTAATGTAAAATTTAAGGTTGTTACTAGTATGGCAAAAACATCTGAATATAACAGCAAGTTCGTTTGCATGAGTATTTTTTATATTTTAGAGAGTGTTATACATGGTTTTGTACAATGTAAGTTTTCCATACTATAAGTCCGTATTATGTATTTATATTGTAACGTAACATGTCTGTTTCAATCACCTCTAAACAGGTACCACATATTGTAAATCTGATCCTAAGTCATCCTCACTAACTTCTACCACACAATACGTAAACCACGATGTAACTTACAAGTAAATAGATCCTGGTGCTCACAGCAAAAGGCATTCATGATTTGTATGTAGTTACGATGATAAGAGAGTACCTGTAACCGGTCTCATGCAGCTGGAATAAATCAAAATGAAAATGAAAGCCAGCCAGAATGTTCTATACAAGCTTTGAATATATATATACTGGGTAGAAGTCGCGAGCCTAGGTTAAATTTTCTAATACGGTGTTGGTGAACTTGGATAATCCACCACCGCAACGCCACCGTCGCTAGGGCATCACCTTGTGCTGGCTCCTAGCGGACAATGGTCGAACTCTTCAAACCCCCATCCCCTTCCACATCCGTCCTCCAACATGCATTGTCCTTCACCCCCGCCTGCTACACCACCAACACCACCACCTCTCACTCTGACAGGTTTATGACACACTCCCGTAGAACGACCTTGAGCTGCTCGGGAATGTATCACACCCAAGGGAACTAGGAAACTCTTCTTTCCCTGTGTTTCGCCAGTCCTAGCATTGTGTGTATGCGTTCTGTAAACTGTGTTCTAATTTCTTTTTGTGTTTACAGAAATTTAGTAAAATATAATTTAAAAATACCCGCCCGACTTTAAGCCACTTAGTGTTAGTAATTTGCATTGTCGTGCTCTCTACTGAATCTAAACATTTCATTGCAAAATATCATGACCAATGTGTAACTTATAAAAACCATGAAGGCATATAATTTACGAAAAGGCCTTGAATAACGTATTATTATGTGTGAAACAAATACAGAGATGTAAATGTATATTTCCTGTACTAGAACGCTTGATTTCGTTTTACGAAAAGGAAACTGAGATCTTCCAAATGAGTAAGGAGTGCGGATGATTCTCTCCCTGGAAAA
>PNEQ01107827.1:0-11951 GCA_003012365.1 Medauroidea extradentata
TAATTTTGAAAAGTCGACGCATCGCCCGGTATGTTTTCCGCGTGAAAATCCGGGAGTGAGGCAAACTGTGTACCGCAGCCAGTACGCGTGAGCACAATCGTGTTATTTTATTTTACTGAACCGTATGACACGAGACATTTTACATGAACATTGCGCGTTTATTATGAATTCCTACAATGCATTTTATGCTAGCTTGTTACATGAATAAAAAAATGTGCGACTTGTTTAAAATAATTATATGTATTCCAAAAATTATTGTAATAAATACTTACCTCAAGTGTTTCCTCTGTCTCTTGCTTAGTCCTTTCCTTACTCTTCCCATCAGTTGGTTTGTAAGTCACAACGTGTTGGAAAAATAAACTATTGATTTACGTTATTTCTCAGCACGGTGCGAACAAAAAAAATAGATTTGAAGGTCTTATCAGCGTGTATTACCGTCTCTGTCACCCGAGCGCACTAGCGCTATCTACACGTAGATGAGAGAATTCGCTGTATATGCTTTCCAGCCTCGGCGGATCTCTCGTCTCACGAAAAATGCCGCATCTATACAGAAATGTCGTTATATTTTCATATAACGGTGCAACTTTCTCCGAAACAACTGAATATTTAGTTACAGAAAAGTTATGATAAATTAGTACTTGCATAAACTCTGTTTCTATGTACGGATTTCAAATTATTTCCTATAGTTTAAGAGAAAATATTCATTTTAGTACGTTTTTAGTCACTTTTGCTGTAGTGCCATTTGAATAACATGGGAACTGAAAAATCGACTGCTTCTGGTGCAAGAAACTAGCAAACGTAGTATTCTCTCGCAATGAAAAAAGTACACACGACGCTACATATATATACCTACAATTCAATGTAGGGAAATGTTTTCAAGACTTGTCAAAGTCACGTAATTAATTTTTTTCTTCCAGCCTGTAAAACTACCGGGCATGGCCTTAACATTGCGTTTAGGTGAAAAATGCAAAATATGTTTTGGTCATAGTTTTTTGTGAGGAACACATGTGCGGAGTTTGTCCCCCTATTTAAGAAACATCATGTATATTTTCATTGTCATTATCATTAATATAATTATCATTGTCATCATTATTAACAAAATCATCATCATTATTGCAAACATCCAAGAATCAGTCTAAGTACTGAAGCCAAAACAAAAAGTAATATTGCTTTTATCACTGAATCTGAATCACCATATGTTTCTGACATGTCACACGAAGCATGCAACTAGATTCCAGTACACATTTGCATCATGCTGATTCAGATGAGTTCCTTGAAGTGCGCAGTCTTAAACAAAAACTAACTGGTGTGAGACGTGCTGACAACACAACAGTCAGTAAAAGTAACATCAGCTAGGAGTCAGGATGAATACATAGATCAAAACAATCACAAAACCGACCAGGCCAGAATGAAGGCTATTTTTGTGACTAGATTTGCTCCTGAAGTTACCAAGAATGAAATACTAAAGTATATTAACTCTGAAAAAAAAAGTCCCATCTTAAAGTTGCAAAACTTAAAACTAAGTACGATACTTACTTGTCCATCTGTGTATCTGTTCCTGAAAGTGACTACGAACGTGTCTTGAACACAGTATTTTGGCCAGTGGGATGCCTTATCAGTCCTTTCTTTGGACGATCAGTTCTGTGATCTTCCCAAAAAATCAATCACTATCAACAACTCCATTCCTATTGGTGACGACAAGTCATTGCCCGAATCTAGCAGTGAAGCATCTGTGTCAGATGTAATTTCCAACTTCATGGTGGTTGGAGGAGTCAGTAACAACAGCTAATTTACGATTGATCTGAATGTGAAACATCTTTACTACCAGAATGTAAGGTGTCTTAGGTCTAAATCTGTGCACTTTTCTGAAAACGCATTTATACATATACCATACTACATACAAATCTGACTTGACTTATATGTATTTCATTCATCCTGTGCTCAAATTTTCAAAATGGCTGTCATTTTTGTATTTTTAACTTACCTAGTATAACATGTCTTCAGAATGTTTTTCAGAATTTCACCAAACTTGGTGCACATATGCGACATATAAACCTGACTTGACTTTTGTGTATTTCGTTCATCCAGTGTTGATATTGTCGAAATGGTGGCCAATTTTTATATTTTAGCTCAGTATTACGTATCTTAGGAAACATTTTTTTCAGAATTTCACCAAACTTGGTACACATATCTCTATATATAAAAACTAGCTGTCCCTTTGCAGCTTCGCCCACATGTACTAAAGAAAAGAGTAACTAACTTTTAATTACATATTAATTGATGGTGTTACTATATTATCTGTATATCTTTAAAACAGCAAATACAAACAGCTTTATCCAGTCCAGTTCACTGTGCGTACTTTAATTGCAGAACATATTTGTTTTTTAATTCATCTTTATTTCTCTATAAAATAGCTGCCCGGCTGCAGCTTTGCCTTCATGAAAGTATGTAATGTAAACAATAACTCTGGATAAAATATGTGATGAAGGCATTTAACAGCTAACATACTCAATAACAGTGAACTATAAATTGTCTTAGCTTAGTGTAAAGAGTGCTCGCAATATGCTTGTATGACATCATAGTCATTCCCATCGCAAAGTCTTGCACAGGATACGAACCTGTAACCCTACCTCTCCCACACCACTAACTTTATACAATACCTGAGTGAATGTTTAAAGGCAGGCCGTGATAATTCTTCGTTATGTACAGGCCACAGTCCAAAGAGGTTTTATTTCTGAGTAGGTTGGCAAAAAAAAACAATTGTTTAATTATTTCTCCATGATCGTTCTCTTTTTTCGGGAGACTGTAACATTTTACTGCTTTTCACATACTTAATTTTCAAATTTCATAAAATCCTGAATTTGATTTGTAGATATTTACATAAACTTCATTCTTATCAAAAAATTATCTTGATATCTCAACAGGTGTAAGCGGTACAGATGATTACTTGAAAACACATTATATTTTTTTAACAGCTTCCAAGGACGAAATTTGAAAATTCGGAAAATCACATGTTTGATATTTACGTAAGATTTATTTTAAAGTAAAAACATTTTCAATATTTCCACTGGTTTAGGAGATAAGTGGGATTAATGGAAAACATATATTTTTTTAAGAGCTTTCAAAAACAAATTTCAAAATTTCTAAAAATAATGTTGATTTTTACGTAAGCATAATTTTAAAGAAAAACTCACGCCACTATCTGATATTATTAAGGAGAAATCACGGATTACTGAAAATTACATTTTACTGCTTTTCAACCCTTATTTTTCGAATTTCGCTAAATCTAAAAATTCACAAATAGTGTTCACTTGTTTGGGAAATATTTTGAAGTTAAAATAATTATGATAGCTTGCCTGGTTAATGAGATATCAGGGATTCTTTGAAAACACATTTCACTGCTTTTCACCCCTTTAACTATCGAATTTCGAAAAATCCGTTCTTAGTGGGTGCCTACTGTGGTGGTACTGTTGCTGCCAATGTGATGATACTGGCCCTACGTAACGCGGTGCCAGATGTGGTGGTACTAATGCGCTGTGTACTATGCCACGCATATTTTATTACAATGTCAAAATGTAAACTTATTAGTCCTCATAAATGCTCCGACCTCAGCGGTGAGCTACTCTTATCTCAGGGGTTTGTGGTATCAAAGGGTGCATGCATACTGAATGGTAGTCAAACACGTGGTTCAATCAACAGCCCATTTTTATTATCTTTTTCTTTTTTTAAAAGTTAACGCAACCATGCTTACATTGGTACAGGTACTTACTCTTTCACTTAAATATAAAATGAAAGAGAAAATTAATTGAACCAAAATGAAGCAAAACTCAAAGAAAACTAGAATGTGATGAACTAAATCATCCTCAGTAACCGATAGTGGGTCGGCCACGCTGTCTGTATCGCCGTAAGTTTACATCAATATACGAATGGCAATTAACAATGAAAAATACTAGAAAGTCTTTTCACCGCCTTTCATCGTGGCCCTGTGGCTCTCGTCCGTGTCCCTCATCTTGATACTCTTACCACGTGCCAAGTTTGCGCAACACAACGTGCTCTATACTTAATTGACGCTAGGCTAACCAGCTCTGGATTCTGAATTGTCTGTAATACTGGCTAGCATAACTTATGCAAAAATAAACATAAACAGGAAATCCAAGCAAAAACCCTAGAAAAAACACAACTGGCTTATTGAAAAAGTATACCCCAAACGCAGGCTGGTCGCTTCACACTACAGGGCAAGGGGAAGCTTCCCTCAAAATTTTATGTTTCTAGGTCCAGCGGTTTGGGTTGTGCGTTGATGAGTGAGTGAGTGACTTAGGGCCGTATCTATAAACGGCTTTCAGTTGTTATACAATCACAGAATCTCTGTTCCAGCCGAAACACACACTATAAACCTCTTTCGTTGGTTGGTTGACTGCCTGGAAGTGAAGAGTCATCCACTTTCAGGTGAACGTGATCAGACGGTGATTCGATAGCCTGTTCAGCTGTTTTCATTGTGTCTTTATAACAATGACGGCGGAACTTCTCTGGAATAACCTGTCAAACGATACTTGTTACATAAGAAAATGCAACATTTTTAAAAGGTATTCTTGATTGGAAAGAGTTTAGGAATTATGTATTTGAAAGTTTTCAATAAACAGAAGTATACTAGATCTGTTTAAAGTGTATGCACTATTACATGGAGGGTTTGCTACAAGGTGAGACTTCTCACAAACCAAAATTATCACTGCACGTGTATATGTTTGCAATTTTTGTACCTTTGTTTTGAAAATAAGGGAGAATTCGGTGTAGAAATAATAACAGCGTTCAGTTGGCAAAAATGATCGTAAACACATATTAACGAAAAACGTTTTCTGTACGTACACATTTTATGAGATGTATTTGTGATCTTAATATATTTGTTAGTTTCTTGCGATAATTATGTCAGCTGTAAAAATAAACGATTAAATTTTAAAATGTTGTCGTACTTTCATCAAGTGACTCGTGTGACATGTTATTCCATACTTGGTTTTTTTATTTTCCATTTTATGTATTTCTTTATTGAATAATACAAACATTGGTTTTAGGCATTTGTAAAATCTGTACTGTTCTCCATGCAAACACAATATTTTGCTCACTAAAAAAAATACCTCACAAATATTACTTTAAACATATTTAACCTTCACAAAAAATATTGCTTTTACGTACCTAACCTAAATCCAAATCTCATATATGAACAACAAACGTGAAATGTCAGAAAAGACGATCGAAAATTGTAGGGTGCGTTCCTATATTCATTCTGCACACTATCCAATGGAAGAAAAGTGGTGCTATGTTGCCATATTTACACTTAGTGGGCGTGGAAACGCTTTCAGCTGGCAAGTTCCCGAAAGTCGTTTATAGGATGCGAGTAGTTGGCAAGTTGCCAGGTGAATGTCTGCTAACAGCGCTTTCGAAAGCCGTTTTTATAGATCCGGCCCTGAATGTCTCAGTCAGGACACTTCGTTTTATATATTAAGATTAACACTGGCTGACTGATCGACCGACCGACCGGCTGGCCGTCTGGCCAACAGACAGACACATCAACTGCAGCCCAAACCACTGAACCTAGAATTGTGAAATTTTTTTGTCGTAATTTGTTGTCTTTTATTTTCGGTCCAACTTTTGCAAGCAAAGTAAAGAAATTATCTACCATACAGCTGTTCTTTCCTAAGGCCGTAAATTGATCGTTCGGAACAGGTAAAAAAAAATTGAAAATGTGACTACTTCGCTGGGAATCGAATCCGAACTTTTGCATTGGAAAATCCTTATTGGTATTTAATTTGACTAAGCTGGTAGTTGTTGAGTTAGGAAAATACGTGATAAATCTTTATCTATGAAAAAAATAACATTTCATGTTATTTACTGCACTGAAGTACTGGCGTGCGAGGGTATGAATAATATAAGATTTACAGTAGAGTGAGTTTACATGCATTTATCTGTCGGTTGGACGTTTGGTGCGCTAGTGCCGGAAATGTGAGGTGGTTGTTCAAAGAAATATGTTATGATTACTACGCCTCTTTTTTACATGCCATGTAGAAATGGCTGACATTGATAACTCACTATTTTTAAGTAAATTGAATTCTGTGCTGTGTAACTGAAATCAGAAAAAGGTAAATTTTACTAGTGCAAAAATTTTTTGATTTTCTAATTTCTATGCCATACTTAATACTAATACACAGTAGATACTCAATTTCCTGTGGTAAAGCAGAGGATGAGTGCATTGGATAGCCAAAACTCATGGTTAGGCGAGTCATGCTTACCTTAATGGCCATAAACTGGCAGTTGCCGTTCCCGGGGCCCCCAACAATTGGTGATGCCAAAACAAGAAAGGGTAAAGATAACATTGCAAAAATTGTTCACCGAAATAAATTATATCTTAAAAGATATTATGATTTCTACCTTATGTATATTTTTTACTTAGATTTTGCAGGTAACAAGAAAACGCGTTTACTTTTTTGCCATGAAATTCGCGTACCTTTCAATTAATTTTACTATCAGTATGTAAAATTATCATTTAAAAAAACCTATAAAATTAAATAAAAAATAGATTTGGAAGAAAAAATACCGCAAGCTTGTGTCTTTTACATTCGGTATTTTGAAACATAATATTTTGAACACGTTAATATTCTACATTGCACAATTGAGTTATTTGTCTAGTTTGGGTATATATGTAAAATATATCACTAAGAATTAGTGTAAATTTTGTTATTAGTACTCAATATGACGTAAAAAGAAATTTGGTGAAACATTGCCAATGAATTTAGATTTTAATGTAATGTGTAATACATAAAATAATATGCTTTCTATAGGGGGAGAAGTTAATCGTTAATCTAGTTCTGCATATTATGTACCCATGAGAAGTTTTGGGAAACATGTTAACGTTCTAATTTTGAAAAGTGATAACATTTCCAATATGCAGGTTGTAAGTAGTTTTTGTACTATAGGTTTTAGTAAAAAACTAATACATTTACGGAACTTGTTTCTGTTTTAGAAGAAAAGTTGGTATTAACAGTATAAAGCTATCATAGATTAAAGTAAGCATGCAAAGAACAATTTTCAACTGTACGAGCATGTATAGGTATCAAGAAATTCTTATAAATACTAAGCCATTTTGTCCGTTTAATTGGCCTATAATTTGTAAAGAAACTTACGTGAATTTTGTGATGTAGCTCATTGCATTTCATACTGTCGAACAAAATGTATTGTTATCACTAATATTGCATTCATTAAATGCAAAATCACAGAAAATAAAAAAATAACATATTTGTTGAGTAACATAAGACGTGACGTAGCCCTGTTTTACAGTTTTAAACATCGTGACACGTCGTACTGTTGTAAATGGCCATTTATCATGTTCTGTCTCACTGTTTTCTTAATTTGTATTTGAAACTGTACAAAACACAGATTCCTTGGCCGTTAAAAAATTTAATATTTTATCATAATGTAACAAAAACGTTTGTAGTGTCATTTTAAACAAAACACATTTATGGACTCTTAATTTCACTAGATGAAATTATATTAAACTTTTTCAAGTGTGTAAATAATCAAGTAAAATTAAAAGTAAACGTCTGGTTCTGACCCCAGCTTACTATATTTTCAGTACAGAAAAGAAACACGTCATTAATTTTACTCCAATGGTAAATCCATACACTGAAATATTTGTTTGTTTGATTCAATAATCAACAACATATGTTTACAATTTGTGTGCTTTTGCTGACAGATTGACAGCTTAAAGTATGTTATATATAGACTCATGAAGTGTACAGCATGTGTTCTATTAGCTCTGCAACTTAAACAATAACAGCACCTAATTGAAACTAACAACAAAAATGCATTTATTTTATATTATTAAATTTTTTGTAATCATAAAATCAAAAATTATTAATTATTTCAAGATTACACAAAATAAAAAAAAAAATTAACAAATGTATAATACGTATTACCATTATTAATTTTGCGTGGATGAAACGAGGGTAAAGGCTATAGTCGGGTCACTGATCTAGACTGCGCGCGTCTGAAAAATTCTTCGTTTTCTACCTGCTGTCAAAATAACTGCGTATCACAGAACTTTTCGATTGCAGCATAAAAATTAAATTTAGTGAGGCATAAAAATTAAATTTAAAGTCTTCCCTTTCTTTTGGTCACTGGTGTCCCCCATCTATCTCCGATAACAAAAAAGTTTATCTCTTACTTTATTTTGCCCTGCATTTTTTAATGGACAGAGTATAGGACATTGCTTAAATATTTTTCACACAATTAAATTATTTACGCAAGGAAAATTAGCAGGTACCGTCCTATGCAGTCTATAATTACACTGTAAAATTTTGACGTCTTTTGACATGGTGGTTTTCGATTTATGATGAGTGTAGTTTCAAAAGTTTCCTGCGCGCTTGAAGCATGTATTTGGTGGCTGTCTGTGCAAACCAACCAAAAATTACATGCTAGCAAAGATGTTAGAAGGGTCCAGGTGGAGCATGTCGCCGGGAATTGTAACCAAATAAACGCTTGATGTGGCTGGTATCAATATGGCCGTCTGATTAAAAAATTGAGGAAATATTAGTTAGGGCTAAAGTGTAGAGTTTTCAACCTAAAACATCAACAAAAGAGCATAATTCATTAAATTACCAGTCTGATGTGTACTTTTGAGGTTAAAGCAGTATGGCGGCTGGCTAATTTGGTGATTATCTCTCCCCCTCTTGACTTCACTCCCCTCACCTCATTCCATCCTTATTCTACCCCCGTGCATACAAGCATATCCAATCTTTATCAGTGCCTTTGCTCCAACACACGCAACACCGGCTATGTGATACTGTAATGAATACCTGCGTGCGGAGAGCGCGATATCTGTGGGCAGTAGCTTGAACTACATCGTCTCTAACCGGCGCGAAATTCTTCTTGAACGGTGTGTCACGAGACTTGCAGAGGAAGGGATTTTGTATCTGTGGTTGCCTCTGCTTGCATTCTGCAGTTTCTAAACTCATTTACACAAATGTGTTGTAGATTGACATTTTTGTGTTTTACGTTTTCGGTGAAAATTTGTTATTATTCGCCTACTAAACTTAATCATTTTCAAGGTTATGTAATTAAGAAAATATAACTTACATCCAAATTTCGATCAATGGCAATCTAAAATCCAACCTAGCCCAATATATTCATATAACCTGAATTTCAATATGTGTAACCGTTTGCACAGGATTCTTGCGCCATGAACGTCGATTTTGTGGCTCGGAACCACATATCCCACGCCCTCTTAAATAGCTTAAAAAGAACCCCAGGACCACCTGCTTTGAACTCTGGGTGTCGGCAAAATAATTTTGTATGTGAACTTTTCAAAATTCGTCAAGGGAAGGAGGGGGGGTTGCAGCATACTTTCTGGGGGGACAGGCACTCCTGGAGAAACATACATTACATGTTGCCATTAAAAAATGAAACTGTAATGCCAATACTTTTTTTCTCTTCTTCTTTTTCTTCTTCTACTTCTTCTTCTACTTCTTCTTCTACTTCTTCTTCAACTTCTTCTTCCCCAATTTGAAGAAATGACTAAAATAGTGGTATATTTTTTACTGCAAATTTAGTGTGCCATGGTTTTTCAATGAAATCTCATAACACCCTGTGAGAAAGGGAGAAGTTATTGTATGTCTCGTCCAAGCTGTATTGTGCCTAAAATGTTATTGATTTCACGACAGTGTGCAGCTTGGTTGTTTGTTATTTGTGGACTACAGTGTTTGCTGGTGTTGGTATTTGGTATTATTGTAATACTTGTTGTATGATAAATACTTGGGAACTTAGGAGAGTGAGGGTTGGCAGCAGTGTGCAGGTGTGTATGGTACAGATGGAGGACAATTAAGATGTTGAGTAAATGGAAATGCTAATAAAGTAATGAATATCGAGTGTTTGTTATTAATGCAGAATATTCATAGTGCCCTACGTAAGAAAAGAACACTTGTGGACAGTAAATGGTCACTTCATGTTAACGCCTACCTACCTCGGGTGGGATCGGGACAGGGAACTACGTTGTTGATGTGAGTGAACGTCACCAGCAATACTCCCCAGGTACTGCACTTCGAGACTCTTAGGCCTCAGGGTGTGGTTTGTTCGGTGTGTTCGGTATCCCACCCCACGCGTTGATGTGAGTGATTGAAAGCCACGTAACGATGAGTGATTGAAAGCCACTTAACACGCGGCGCGTCGATGTGCGTGATTGAGTGGTGAAAGCACTTGAATGGATTAACACATATGACACTGACTATACCAGAACTACACACTTACTGGATGTTGGTCCCCAGTACGCCTGGTAACTTATGTTGCTTCTACTGGCAATATTAGGTGTCTAGAAATTATGTAAACAGTATTTCACTTACAGATGATTTATTACGCTTACGTTACACAGTGCCAAAATAATGTCTGAATTACGCATGCAGCGAGGTAAACGTAGTGGTGCGTCCCTTGCAGTAACAATAACCCTAAAGCACACGATAGTGCATGTGATAGTGAACTTTGCGTAGTGACTACGACCGGCTGGTATATCGCACGTGGTTGGTGAGTGATCAGTGTGGAGCTAGTGTACGAGGTGAGTCTACGACACCAGAAGGTGCACCTCCTTAAGCAGTGAGGGGCTGGCGGCCACTATGATGGACCGTCAGGTTCACTTGGAAGCTGGCGTAGAGAGTTGAGTTGCGGTGAGCACGTGCCTAACTAACGTGTCACAAGGCAGCCGTTCCCTTGCACGTTGTAGTGTGGTAGGGCTCTACAAGTGATGTTAGCGGTACAGTGCGAAAACTGTGGCGAGCTATGCTAGGCCGGTGGTGGGGTGAATGGCACGTAACACGCTGCACACAGAGTGATGCTTTCAACGAGATGAATTGAGTGAGTGCGTGATAATGAAATGAATTTACAACGTACTGCTCACATGTATGCTGAACACAATGGCAGTCTCATAACCTGCACGTGGTCGGGCACAAAAACATGAATTACGCCCTTAACATGTTACACAAATACAAAATAACCTTAGCAACACGTGTGCAAAATTATGCTGAATAAAACAATACTAAAACGAACCTCGTATGGTGAAGGATGAGTGCCGATGTCTCCCGATACAAAAGTCCCTAACCACGTGGCGGTGATAATGCCGACGCGGTGTTTAAGTTTAAAAATACCAAAAATGGTCACAATTATTAAGTTAAGCGGATGCGCAATGCAATGGGGAATATCTGGTAACGTGTGCTAAGCAAAGGTGAAACGGTATACTAACGAGACTATTGAAAACTAACAATCAGTGAAACAAAAGATGAAGAGCACACGGACAGCACCTTGCCTCTCCAGAAGACTTTGACGAACTGCCACGAGGAAGGCAACCGCTAGGGGCTCCTTGCCTCGCTACGGGGTTTACACACTTCCGGTACCTCGTGCGCGTGAAATATTAATATTAATACCTTACGAAAATGGCACACACTAAATTTCATAATAAATTACGTTACATATTTTGCTGATAGTGAATGATGCATTTATAAATGTCTGCTGAAAATATGAAAGTAAACATAGCGAACATGATGATAACCCTTGATGACCTTCAGCACATATTGTACACTGCTGTCTGATACACAATACAATTCGCACTAAATGATTTGGCATGCATACACACTGGGGTTGCGGAATGATTATGGGAGAGTCTGAGAATGCTTTTGGGTGGGTAGAAAAGGACACACTTGCGCCGTTATGGGCTTAACCCATTCGCTGGCCCTGCGGCCGGCGTCAAGCGACCCCTCCTGCGGAGACCATGACGGCGCTGCCAAGTCACCTCCACTCTTCGCTGACCTGCCCGGGCTTGAACTGGCACCTTTGTCCGCGGACAGACAGGACATGGACGTGGGGGCAACCCGACTCGCCTCCGTTGAGGTGGTGATGGCTCCTCTGTTGAGTCTGGTGTGGGT
>PNEQ01107828.1:0-11952 GCA_003012365.1 Medauroidea extradentata
CCTAGGTAACATGGGTCCGGTTCCAGCAGTAGATTCTTACATGTGGAAATCGTGTCGAACAATGCCACTGGTCGATGGGCTTTCTCGGGGATCTCCCCTCCCCTCCATTTTCTCATGCAGGTGCCACTCAACTGTAGGACCTCGTTCAAGGTCATCCTTCGGAGCGTGCAGAGATGCATACTTGCGCCCAGTAATAAGTCTGCATCCGATGTGCGTTACCCTCCCTCTTGTTCTCTCCTCACACGGTATTTATTTATCTTAAAACCATATTTTTGATGATGTCAACACATCGCAACTACTGAAACACTTATTTGCAGTTTAACGTACCAAATAGCGATTCTGGTAGCTTTGGTGTCGGGTCATTTTAAGCCACAGAAGTTCCGTAGTTTGGAATTTGTTTTCAATACTATTCGTCTTTCAACTCATGTTTTTTTTTATTTCGGTAATGGAAAAATAAATAAAATATTCCTTAGTTATACAATTAAACATTATTTAGAATTTTCATTTAATTTTTAACTAAATTAAAAGAAGGTTCTTACTGTATGTTGTGCAGAATTGTTTGTTTTGTATGGCTACTTTTTACCGGTGTTTTCGGCTAAAGGGCCAATGGAAGAGGCCGTGGTGGATGAGGGGAGGAGTGGTTAATAAACATAACTGATCCTAATGTTAAACTTAAGTACGGAAGACACGTGTGACTTGACTGGAATTGAAACACAGAACACTGCACACACCAATATGGCGTTGCTGCTCTTTAAAACCGAGGTCGAGAAAATGTCAATACTTGTATTGTTGTATATTAGTAACGCAGACCTTAAACTATGTCGATGGTAATCGTACATCAGCTTATCATCCACTGAAATGTATGTAAGGCACGGTTGAACGTGGACAACATGACGTGGAATGACTGTATTGTCGGCTATGTGCTTTGCAAATATCATACATGGTTTGTTCTGTGTCGATAAGAAAAGGTGATGTGTACCTAATGTGTTTAGATCCATGCTTCTAAGCTGAAGTTAACCCAACGCAGATTGGTTTGTATAAGATGGGATTATTACAGCGTAGAACCCAGTTAAAAGTAGTATTTTACTAATCAGCCGCTTATTTCTCGAAGACTTTTTCAACGTGTACTTTCAAACTAGTTCCATGTATTTGTAGTTTTGGCGGTGCTTGTGACCAAAATGTTACCATAAGTAAAAACATATATTGTATTTGTTTATAATGAATTAAATATATTATCACGATCCTGTCATCGAAAATTATGTATAAATGAGTCTACACATAGTTGTAAATGCCTTATTTTAGCTGTTGAAAATGTTCTTATTATTTGTAAATATTTCACTTGTTTAAGTTGTCTTTATGATTTTACGTAAATTTTGGGATATCAAACAACTTCATTACAAGTTACCGATGCATTAATTTTCTTTTCTGAACTTGCAACACGCTCATTTGACATCTTATGCGAAATATTCTGGTGTCGTTTTTATACATTATCTGCAACAAACAGCCTTGCTCTATTTTAGAAACAATAAAATTTGGAAAGTAAATAAACTTTTTAGCTTGCAGCTGCGAAGTTTAACTGGGAAATCAGAGTTTAAAAAATTATATTCTCTGTGGATTTATTCGAAATAAAATTAATTAAATGGTAAAAAAATAAACTGTAAATTTATGAGTAAATATTTTCTTTAAAAGAGATATTAAAAATTGTATTTCCACACATTTTAATTTTATTGAATATGTTAACATTAGGCCTTACACTTTTCCATACAAAAAAAAACGTAAAAATGGGCAATTTCCCGCATGAATTTTATTGCAGGATACTTTTGCCTAGATAGGTTACAATATCTTTAAAATGTATCCCTTTAAGAACTGATTTAATATTGATTTCCTGTTTAAACTCAGTATCTGCGAGCTAGATGCTCTTGAGGACAACATGAGATGAGTAATGTTAGTATTCGACAAGTGGAAGGGAAACCGTTTATGAACTAAGCGTTCTAGAAAATAGTTCTTTTCTCAGTTTCCTATCACTAATAGCTCAGTCGTACTATGCGGGCGTACTATTGATGCAATTACGCTGTACGTTACAACTTTATTGCCTTGTTACATGTAAAAATTGTCGTGATTCTGTTTTGTAATTCTAAAGCCGTAAGACATTTGTGAATTCGTACTGATTTAAATAAATCAAATTTTATGTACGCAGGACTTTGAAGGGCTCTTTAAAGGCTAGTGAGACTGCATGCATTTTTCAAGTCTATATTTTTTTGTGTCAAGTATGTTCATTATAATTAGCTGACGTCCTAATAGGTGTCATAAATCAAATATAACCGCAGGCAGTTAATAATCGTGCACATGTATTCTATTTTACTTAGTGTCAGGCGGAAATAATAGTTGCCATAAGTAAACATAACGCTCAGGGTCACACGCTGCCCTTGTGAGATGAGAATGTCCTCTTCGCGGAGATTGAATTGTTTCATGTGTTATATTCAAACATAGTCTCGCCTCTATGGGACTGCCCATTGACGCCAGCGTACGACGTCAAATTTAGACTGTCAGAATCGTAAACGTATGCATATCAAGATGTAAGATGCATCACGTAAACTATCACAAAGCTCGCAATTGGTTATAAACATCTTGTCGTAAGAGCCGTTTTTGAAAAGTACTCTACGCCAGGACTGCTATTTCGAGCCATGTTATATTTAGTTAGTTAATACATTATAATTGACTGCTTACATAATTATGAATATTACATTTATTTAACCATAAACAACATAACAAATATCAACATACGCTTAGACTTGCAACATTAATTTTCTGTTAAAAATTTTTTTTTTGTCACGTCAAAATTACATGACACCTACAAAATGTGTCTCGTAACGTATACTTAGATATTTTATGAGGCGTGTATTCATGCAGACATGTCTGTTGTGTTAGTCTTCCTTCTGATTAACGTCACAATGCATTCATAAAATAGTATTTATGAGTTGGAACTCCAGCAGACTAGACCGCCGTCTTCAACAACTTCTATCTGGTACTTTTAATCTTGGGCCTAAATGTTTGTCTTGGTTCCTCTCTAACATTAATCTACGTAGTATATGCTATAAATTCAGTAACTTTTACGTGTTGTCATTTCTTTTTTTATTTTTCCCCCTACGAAACTTTACAGAGCAAACGCATCTTAATCCTAGGAATGTGGAAATTTATGTTTGTACGTAGTATTTGGCTCTCTTATTGACTCATAAAAAGTTTCAAAAACACGATAATCTCGTGTTTTCTTCATGCCTGAAAGGGTATAAATATCACACTTTTCTTACGTAAACGTAACAGTTCTTTGAAGACAGTTATATCAGTGATTAAGAAATACTTAAAATGGTAGATAATGTTTTGAAGAGGTTAATGAGTTACGAACATGCGATCCGTGTCCACGTCTGTTCTGTCCTAGGAGTGTTCTACAAAATTTGCTTCGCACAGATGTAACCTGAAAATAAACAGCTTCTCTTATGGTTAGTGTAGTAAAGGTAATCATGGTGTATTACATAAAAAAAAAACTCTTCTATTGCTACGCGTTTACTAAGCACGTTTGAAAGTCATGTGTGAAGATTCGCTCTCCGTCCAGACTATAGATTTCATTATTATTTCCCCACACTTATTAAACTACTGAAGATAATTAAGGTTACTTGTATCTGTTCGAAGTGTACTGAAGCAGCTGACAAGATAACGTTACGAACAAAATTAATTGAATTACTATTTATTTTATGTGTTTATGCTACATAAAATTATTCTGGGGATGTGAATATCGTTAAATCTTTCGTCTTGAGTCATACACTCGATACTTTTACATGACTGGTGGATATAGGCAAAAAATAAATGTGTCTGAGTAAGTAGAAGTCCCAACAAAAACAGAAAGCATTGTCCGCGTACAGGTCGTCCAGTTTTAGAAACTCTAAACTGCCGTGCACACGGTATTGCATGGTTTATTTTACTTCTTTTTATAAGGCTTTACATATCTTCTACGGTTGTGCACAACTTTATACAAGGACAAGAACTAGGAAAGGCTTTGGCCATGGCCTGTTCTAAGAGATTGTAAGAACATTCGCCTGCAGCGATTTCAACATTGTGCTGCCTGCTTGGTGACGATAAACGGTGCGTGTTGCAGACAGAGTTATACCCTTTCAAGAAGAGAACATAAATAAAATCAATCAACATAACCGGCTCGTGAGTGAGTGAGAGGTTTTCGTCAGCGCTCAACATCGAGGTCTTTAGCGCTGGTGAAGAGCGACATGAGGTAAGTATGGAACAGCACCGGAATGCAGGGGCGGGGGAAACGGGAGATCCCGAGGAAACCCACCGACCAACGGTATCGTCCGGCACGATTCCCACATGCGAAAATCAGGGGACTGACCCCGCCGGGAATCGAACTCGGATCGCCTTGGTGGGAGGCGAATGGTCTGACAATTTGGTCATCGCGGCCCCTATAACCGGCTCGTAACAAATTTATTTCATAGACAACTTTCGAGGAATCTCTCAGAAACAGAAAGCGTGGTACTGACCTTGAGGATTTAACTAGTACCTGAAGTAACAGACGACTGAGGATTCCGTCAGAAGTAAGAAATAATGTGATATGGGCACAAAATCGACAAGTTGCAGGAGAAGTTCATGACAGGTAAACTAAACTCAGTTTATTGTGCTTTGCTGTTGATTGAACTTATTTTCACTATTAATAACAATTTATATTGCATTTTGACCAAATACTATTCTAAGTTAATTTTCATACTTGATTTTGTGCTGTCGTCCCGAGAAAATGTTTTCGGTGATAAATATTGTTATCGTGATACATAGATACAGAACGACGTGGAGCAATAATACCACGTTGAACTCGCATTTGGAAGTACCTGGGTACGATCTCCCGCTCCGGCTATCTTGATTTAGGTTTCCCATGGTTTCCTAAAATCGCTTCAGGCTAATGCTTGGGTAGTTCCTTGACATATGCCACGACCGACTCGTTTCGTAGTCCCTATTCTTGTGTTAAGTTGTGTAGAAACATCGTCACTATTGACCTCGTTGTCGACGAAACGTAAATTAGAATGAAAACAAGAAACACGTGTTTCCAGATGTTATTATTATTTATCATTTAGCAAGTCAAGAAATACTCCGACATAATAGGTAAATTGATACGCATTTAAGCAAACCGTTATTACATAAATAAGTTTTGATGTTCACCAGACATTGTTTTAAGTACATTTTTGCAGGTGCAGAAATCTGTCCGCTGTCATTGTATCTAAGAAAGTAAAGTGAAAATATAGTAAATTTGTGCAGTTAACATTTATAACACTGGCAGCTGGTGTTCTACTTTTTCTTCTCAAACAAATATTCTTATCTATATGCGTAACTGTGTTGAACTACACTGAAGTGTATTTTAATTTTCTTGCTATATTCTAACTGGCTTTAAAACTGACGATGTAATGCTTTACGGTTTGGTACGACTTTTCTAGACCTCTTCATCGCAGTTATTCCCAATCCATTGTTTTTTTCTCGCCGGGTTTCGAATTCTAGTCAAATTATGTATGATTCCATCGAAACAGCTGCAGCTTGTAATTGTAATAAACTATATGCGGACTTGTGACAAATGTCTAGTTTTATTATCTTTGAAGTCTTAATTTACATTATAAAACGTTAAGTTGTTAAGTTGTAGGACGAGCATTGTCATAACAACCTGAAGGCTGTTCGGTAACACACTGGAGCTATTTCGGAATATAAATCCTTGGTTATGTTTACAGGGACTTAATATGTTTATCAATCCATACAGTTACCCAATAAATAGTCGAATGCGCACTTGAATATGTTAAAAAGAAGGGAATTAAGGTGCTTGGCACGCTGTATCGGTTTGGCATAACTCGGAGTATATAGAAACACTTTCATTATGCTGTTCGTAAATAATCACAAACATCTATGTTAGTGTCACTAACATTCAAGAAAACCCCCACGTCACGACCCTGAAGTAGTGCAGAGTGCAGCTGTGAAGCGAACGAAGCAGGTACGAGCAAAACAGTAAAGTCATCAAGTGTTAAATCATCTCTGCTGTTACATGTAAGGATATGTTGAGTAATGGTACGGGGTTATATTTCAGAACAGTGTGGTGGAGCAAAAATACTTAACAGTGTTTTTTTAAAGAGCAGGCCAGGGTGGTATAAAGTGAGCATGTAATAACGGCGGAATGCAGGGCGGAGGAAACAGGAGTGCCGTAAGAAAACCCACTTGGTAACGGTAACGTCAGCCACATTTCCTACTTGCGAAAATCTGTAATGGTCTCACCGAAAATATAACCCGGATAGCCGTCGTGTGACGCGAGCGGTCATGCCTCTCACCAGTGCGAAGCCCGTAATGTGTTATAATTACAGGTGATTAATGTCCAGGGATAGTAAAGTCTGTGCTGTTGAGCGGGAAACTGGGAGATGAGCGGGGTGACCTTTGACCTGGTCTAGCGCGGAGCGAGTCTCCCTTGACGATCCAAGCACGGCTCTACTCGAGCGACGGTAATTTGCCCCTGGCGGCGCTGAGGTAGGCCGCCCGCTTGGCGCCGTTGAGGGCTAGACGATAAAACATGCCGCTTGCCTAGAGGGAGGGAACTTGAGATACGGGACCAGCAGGGGTCGTGTTGGTCGTGCCTGGGTCTGTCTTCCAGCAGAGAGCACACATATCTCGCACATATACCCACAACTATACTGCTATATCCCTCCTCTCTCCCTCCTGCTGTTATCACTGTTGCTGTCCTACTGCCTGCCGCTACCTTACCACTGTTATATAATGTATATACCAGTATCACATAGGTCGTGCTTTATCTTTTATACTCTTTCTGTATTTTTTGAAAACATCTACTTCTATTGACTTGACCTCACAGGTTTCAGGTTCACCAACCTAATGAAACCTTACTGACTATTAAACACAATGTATTCAAACAATTTAAACTGCAGTTGTGCAAGACGTTTACAACACACAGCGGCATGCCATTTCTCGTGTTTAAGAATGTCGAGTATTTTTCAGCTCAATAATTGTAATCTTCTATTACGTCCGTAAACATTATAAAAATCTATCATTACTATGCATGTATTATATCAGATATTATTTTAATTATACAACAAATGTCTTTGTTAAGGTTATTGTAATCTAGTATCTCTACAATAATTTAATTTAACCTTTAAAAAATTGATTGAATTTAATTTGGACAATTTAGTATAGTTGGATATCGGCTGTTTTCAATTAAAAAAAAACAATTAAGATATTTGAATTTATTTACACGAAATAAATTTTAAGCATATTCTTACGAAGTTTTCAGCACCGAATGGACGGACTTGAAACGAGGCGGAGTTTTGTACTTCACGAAACTGTCTAGAGAAGCGCTGCGGTCTGTTTGGGGAAACAAGTAGTAATCAAGCCATACAATAAATGAGTTGACGGGGACCAAAATTTTGAATAAATTAATCTTGTTTGATATTTGGCGTTCTATCCGTTAAGTTAGTGCGTGAGGTATTCATACCTTTCAAAATCAGGCTACAGTTAATTTGTATCTGTCTACTATAAAAACAAACAGATACAAATGGTGGGGATGTGTTCGTCAAACCATACTGGCTATTCACTAGTTTCTAACGCAAATAATTTCTACAAACACACAGAAGATTTGGGCTGTTTTTATACAATACCAGTTTCTCATTTCACTGTCGCTTTTCCAATTAAAAATCATGCGTGTAACGTACGCAATATCCCTCTGAGTATATTGGTTATGCGAGCTATAGCAATAACAATGCGTGCTAGAAGTGCAGCAGAGAGAGGTTAGACATCATACGAAACACTAGAAACTATTATTATTAATAAAAACTAATACGGACTTGTTTATGGCAGCTGCTTAAATATTGCAGTGCAGCTCGCAGTAAAAGTCTGACGCCGGTAATTAGGCAAATCCAGCACCTGAGCTCGCTGGGCTGCTAGTAGCAGGGTAGAGAAGCTAGTAGCCGAGCAAGTACGACTCCTAGTATACAATATTGTAAGGAATATTGTATCGTGTGCAGCGGGCTTTACTGTGCCAGAAAGTAACATAATTGGTTTGTTTATATTTTGTGTCACGGATATATTCTATTGCCGTGCTAATACTCCGCTTCTGCCTCGGCAACCACTCAGTCTAGTTTTAAGTGCTGCAGCTTTCCATTAAAGTGGACATAATAAATAATGTAAAGGGCATTTTTTCTGTAATGCGCTAAAACCGCTGGCATGCTTGTAACAAATTAGACGTTACGTGCCTACATGAGTTAAAGACTGACATATTTTGTGATACATGAAACGTACACGATTAAGACACATTAATTTAAAGCTTAATATTTATTTTCATGGGTTGGTGCAATATTTACGGTAACATATTCCCCTGCCCTAATTGTATATGACGTCAAATTAATTGCATTTGTACATTAGTTAACTTAGTTAGCATATAACTGTTATTGAGACTATTAGTTACAATTTCTACGCGTAGAACTAGCATAACGTTGATGTAGCGGGCTAGACGCTAGTAAAGTCACGTGAGTATACGAAGATCCGACAATGTACGACCTCGCTAACGAGTTCAAGATGCGACCACGTGACTAGATATACTTGTTATTGTGACTTACGCAAGCTTCTTATCTGAACCAGAAATAAATTGGAATAAATACACTCCCAACTTTCAAAACAAAACTAAAATACGAGATTGCTGCTGATAACCTCGTGTTGCAAAATTATTTATATTCTGGCAACATATTAAAAGACATTTCATGTGTGTTACTTACCATTCTACCTTGTCTTTTATAGCACAATGTCAGGCAGTATTTTAAGGGACTCGTATTTTGTTGTGCTTGGATTAAAATGTGTTTCAAGGTCACTGGGTGGATTAGATTTAAAAGCAGTAGGTTATTAACATTTATATTTGTGCAAACGGTATTGAGCTATAATAAAAAAATGAATGTGAGAGAATCGGGATTAACGTAGCCCAAGGAACCTGCCTCTCTCGAAAGTGAATTGACCTTTACTTTACTTACTCTAGTTGCGATTACCTACGACGGCTGGCATAAATTAACATACAGAACATATTTGGTATTAACGATTATGTTCTCGTGTTACTTTCCTCAGTATGTGGACGTTAGGAGACACTTACTTAGTAGCTAACAATTTAAGCTCTTCACTTTAATAAGAGGTTAATACACGAACCTTCTCTCACTAATGCACTACTAACATCACAGTAGTTTTCCAGCAAGTGTGTACGTTGCTGTTCAAGCAGTGTCTGCTGGGAGGAGACACATGCAGTGTTGCTTCAAAATTAATATTATTAATTTACAAAGCACGGCAAAAGTATGGTATTGTTCACAAAAATATTTGTACTATCTATTCACGGTAAAGTGAACACTTCTAATTGCAAAATGTTTACATATTAACAATAAAAATAATTATTATGTCACGTCAAATAGCCATGACTTTAAAATCATTCGCATTATCGTGAATTTTCAATGCCATACCAGAATGTATATTAAAAGTAGGCTAACCGGTTGCTATAAGAGCATTATGTGTAGAAATATTTGACGCTCTTGGTATAAAATTAGATTATTTTCAGGTAACACAGTCATTATGGTACGCACAATAGAACTGGACGAGAAAAGAGAGGGTGGGTTGAGGATAGGGGGACGGATTCAAAAATACTTAGTGACTATTGAAAGCGTGAAATCCCCATCTCAACTACAAAGGGCACATTTGCGAAGTTCTGATGCATCTACTACAGCAGTATTGAAGAAATGCGCATAAGGCAGATAGCACATGCGTGTGTTAAGCTTCGCATTCATTGGCTGAAACAAAGAAATAACAAGCAAATATCAGTGTCAGAACAGCCGAGACACAGGAATACACTAGCAAGACAACATTGGCAGCTCCGCTTTTCTTATAAAAGTCAAGATATTGGCTTCCTAGATGCAACAAGGTATACAATGTACGGTCCAACAGCTTGACTAAGTGGTTATAGCTCTTGACTGGTGAACCAAGGGTGCCGGGTTCGATTCCCGGCCGAGGAAGTCAGTATTTACTGTTGCCTCATTGGGTTCAGGACAGGGCATTGTGTTGTCCCGTCATCACCATACTGCGGAAGACAGTGGTGAATCACCGCAGTATTTCCTCGCCTAGTCGACCACGGAGGAGTCCGTGGCTTCCATCACCAGGCCTTTCTCATAGAAGCGTACAAGCGACATGCAGCTGGTCACGACAGACGTACCGGAGTCATGGAAAGCAGCTCGTACGTGGCAACAGTTGGCTGGAGGTGACGGTGATACGGTACCAGCACTGCAACACCACACTACGTAGAACACTCGCCTGCGGGGAATGGCGAGGCGAAGTAACGCCACGGAACGAGATATTTATATCGCGCATCATTGTGTGTGACGAGAGAGATCGCTAGCGTGATCCTTGCTCCGCGCCTTCACCCGTCCCTCCTTCAACCAAGTTCTGTGACATCCCCTTGCCGCGCCACGCGTACTGACGACGTTGCCCGAAAATGAATTTGTAGCCGCGGAGAAGCCGTGGAGAATACGGATGTCAGCGAGTCTCCCCCACCATCTGCCCTACCCATACCCATGTAAGCATTCTCTTCTCGTCTCCTCTTATTTCTCTGAGAGCGTCGGGGAAGGAAATAAATTTGTATCCGTGACGAAATTGCCACGGGCGGCAGAGGAGGCTGTATAGATTTTCATACAAGTGTCAGGCGGCGCTGCCTATATACGTGCGCGACAGGCGTTCTCTTATTTCTTCGGACGACCTCGTCTCCCTGGACGAGCTTATCTTCCGTCGCTTCTGCGTCTGTTTCTCTTCCAGCCGTCGTTCCGTCGCCACATCACGCCATCACCAAGTAGAAATACGCTCGCTCGTATACGCGTCGCGGGATGTGCGAGCCGACTTACTCGGGCGTTGTGGAAATGGGACACGTCGCTTTTTCAGTTCACCTCGTCTTGGCTCGCCGTCGTGTTCAACGTCCAGAAAGTTACATACGAGATACGAGACGTCTGGAACCGGGGCTCACAAATCTGCGCGCCGGCATTCTATTCACTCCTCTCTCTCTCTCTCTCTCACTCTCTCTCTCTCTCACTCACTCACTCTCTCTCTCTCTCTCTCTATATATATATATGTATTTATTTATTTATACACACACATACACACACCTGATGACACACCTAACCTGTTGACTGGAAATGACGTCCAAACCGTATAAGATATCGTAATTCTGCTTGCAGCCTAATGAATCACAGTAAAGTCCTCACAAAATTATGTGTTGGATTTGAACGTTAATGTATTAGGTACCGAGGTATTCATATTAACTTTGTATAGTGATTTATGCTGCTAACTTCACTTGACGGAAGGAAATGAGTTTAAATTATGCCAGTTTTAAAAATTCGGCCAGTACTTGTAACAAAACACAGGAATTGCTGTAAAATATTAGAACACCCCTGTTGTGTATGCAACATGACAATGTACCAAGAATCCTGTGATAGATACAAGACAAATGTCTGGTCTAGTACTTGCGTTACTCGTACCTGTTGCCGCTGTGTATGGGTGAAACCGGATAAGGAAGCTTTATAGCAGTGGTGGCTCGCAATGGATGCGTTTGACACACTGTTTCACGTATGTTCTCGCATCCTCAACCTTTTGGCCATACAAGTATCAAGAATCATTACTGTTTCCATTGTGCTTGTACAGTCGTACTCACGATAGGGTAGGGTGGGGTTATTTGGGTCACGGGGCTATTCGAGTCAAAATAAGATTTTAAACTACTGCGCATACACTTCGCGCACCACCGCTACAAACTAAGTGAAGACAGACAGGAAAAGTTTCAGTTCACCAGGAGAACATGATCTGTGAAGTAGTTGCTATATCTGATTAGAAGAAACGGGTGGCGAAGTAAGC
>PNEQ01107829.1:0-19908 GCA_003012365.1 Medauroidea extradentata
AGGACTGTATGTATGTTATTTGTTTGTTGACAACAGCTAACGCTCGACTTTTCTTTGTTGGTTTTTGTTGTTGTTTTTCGTTTTATTGTGGATGTTTTCTGCAAGACGGCAACATTCGCAAGCAATGGCGTATGTCCATGATATCGGTTCTATACATAATACCAACCCATTGCAAGAATCGTTCAAAGATCACAAGTAATGTAGAATTGTGTATTGCGCAACTGTAAAGTCAGCCGAGTGCATCGGTGCATAAACCAAATGCGGCATTGACAAGAATTGTTTTACGAGGACGCTGCAAAAAAATGCCAGCACAGCTGCCGAAAAATGGATTTCTTACATGAGTCAGGCTATAGAAGTTGATGCGCCGCAGTGCGATCTAGTGGCAAGTTATAGCAAAATGGATATCGCTACAATATTCTCCGAGTTCAAATATCTATGGATACCAATATTCATGTTGATCGGTTGAGCGGCATGAAAATATACATACTGTGCCGAGTTTCATGGCGATCATACAAACGGTGTTGAAGATTTTCGATCTCATATATACATACCTATCTACATACATACATACTTACACACCAACATACACAACACATACATAATCCGGTATAGATTTTTAAATACAATCAAACAGAGTTCATTTTATATAATGTGCACACATTTATACATATTAAATATAGGACTTACTAAAATTATATCACGTTATCGATTTCGCAACTACGGATACTTCAAAACTTCTTTAACATTATACAGCGTATACAGCGGCTTAGAGGCAAATCAATCATACTTTTATTTAAAAATCAAATTGTATGTTCTTTCACCTATAAAGGAAGTTTAATTTAAATTTAATACTAATAATAATGTGACCATAATAGTATTTTAAAACAATCCTAACTTAGAAATTCATAGGTCACAGTTACTCTAACTTAAAGAGTAACACAATTTAGAACCAGTGGCGATGCGTGGTTGTTTTTCAAAACAACTGTTTTGCAGGATGAGTCAGGATGATGTGTGTTGATTTCGCATGGTGCTTACTAAAAATGTAATTCAAAAAATTTTTTTTTTAAATTTGTCAGTTGAGATAATTATAGAGTGAGTAATTCGACCGTGAAAATCGAATATTACTTGTTTTTCCTATAAATATACGAAAAATTAAGACTAGGTATTAAGCAATAACACTCAGATTAATGTTAAAAATGCAATACCAAGTATAGGTAGTTTTTTAAAAGTCGATTTCAGGGTAGCATTATTCCCACTACATTTTGGAGGCAAAATGGAATCAAACATCGACTTACTTTTTCATAAGATTTCATTATGAAAAATTAGCATAAGCTGTCCTGTTTCAACCGGTAGAAGCGACTATATACGGCAAGGCACATAAAGTGTTACAGAGCAATAGCACTCAAACTAGTGATCATATCCACAAATGTTTCAGACAAAAATTTCAGTGTTCGAGAAGGTCGTCATACTGGGCCACCGTATTTTTTTTTAACGGTGGAGGCGCCGAAGATACGTCAAGGTCAACCCTTTCGGTTAAATGGAACCGTTTATCTTTTATACGATGACATTAGTACCGATTTGACGACGAATTCAGTGATCTAAAACACAAGGTCATTTAGTCACATACTCAAGGGATCCACTAACCTTGGCTTTGTTCTACCTACAGAAGATGCTCGAAGTGATGACCCTCGACTTGTAAGCACTTGTCTATTCGCTGATGAAAAGACTGTCGAACGTCAGCCAACATTTGTGGTGTAATTTCGGTACATGTTTGACTTATTCTTTCTTTAATATCGGTAGGCTTGGTAGGTGCTACCGCCATTACGCGTTCTGTGACAAAACCCCATAAAAAGTAACCCGGTGGTATTAGATCTGACGAACGAGGTGGCCAAGCTACAGGGCCGCCTCGTCCTATCCGTTTGTCGCCAAAAATCACATTCATCTCTTGTCTCGAACACAGAGCGTAATGGGGCGGTGCACCATAGTGTTGAATCCACATGTTCATGCGAACATGCAAAGGCACGTCTTCCAGTAATTGAGGCAGTTCTTAGTGCAGAATATTAGCGTAAACTTGCCCAGTCAAGCGACCTTAAAAATATATGGACCAATGACGTGATCGTCGACAATGCCGCACCAACAATTTACGGACCACGGATGTTGAAATGGCACAGTTCTCCTCCATCGAGGATTTCCATTTGGCCAATAATGCATCTTATGCACATTCACATTTCCCGTATTTGTGAAGTTAGATTCGTCATAAATGAGTACATGATCCAAAAAGAAGACATCTGTGCGCATTTGTTTACGAATCCAAGTACAGAAATTGTAGCGATTTAACAATTCATTGCCGTACAAATCCTGATGTAATGACAAGCGATACGGATGGAACTTGTGTTGATATAAGATCGCTGACTAATTTCACTCTCTCTTTACATTTGCCTGCTGCTCGCATGTGGATTTAGTGCAGCAAAAGGTACGATAGCAGCCACATTGTTTTAATTTACAATCGGTTGACATCTGATTCGTGTTTGTTTCACTGTACCGAAGCGACAGAAACGGTCAGCTAATCGCTTAAAAGCCATTTGCGATTTTTGTTGCCTATCCGGATAACGAGCCTGGGTGTTTCTGTAAAATTTACGGCATTCCGCCAACACCTTCAACACCTCAAAAACAAAAATATTCTTTATAAATGATTTAATTAATTTTATTTGACCTTTACAAAAAAACATAAAATTGTTACTTTGACAGGTTTCGAATTCAAATATGCGTTTGTGAAAAATTATGTGTACGAGAGCAACGTAATCAGAGACGAAATCTGCAAGTTGAAAAAAAATTTTTTTTTGCTACACATCTATAACAACGATATACTTCAAATTCAACGTTTTTCAAGAGTTAAAGTGAAATTCCCTTTTAACATATTATATATTCTAGCAATTTTTCCAGTTGCGAGGGTTTTATGAAGTGCACACTCTACAGTGAATTTTTTATTTATATAGCCTGTACATTTACTTGTACACACGATAGAATACCTACTCTACAAATTCTGCACACAGCATTTATTGTCAGGAATCGTTCAATAAAGCATTGTACTGAAGAAAGCAATTTGCTTTAATTAACAGATAAACTGAATTGCGTCATAAAAATACATTATAACAACAACCATCGCCGGTAGAAACTAACCAATAACCTCCACTCACGGCATCAAAGCCAATCAGGAGGGTGCTCCAACGCGACTTACTACGACAATAGAAGGTACTCAGTTTTTTCAATACCTAGTTATTCCCCCCCCCCCAGTGTTTACTGACAGTCTTTACAAGTACCTGGCCCTGTACGTGCATGTGGGCACTTGATGGTGTAATTGATGAGCGTGACACGACGTCTGCTGAACAATCACATCAACGACATTCGTGACGTCAGCACACGTCCAGCTGTTTAGGACTAGAAAATATCTCTTTCGTGCCATGCAGTATCAATGTAAAAATAAATAGTTGGTCTGACTGTCGCTATTGCGGTAAAATTGCATGCTGATAAGTAAAATTATTTCCCATGCGTAAAAATTGTTTTGGATTACTTCCAAGAGACTGTATTTAGCCCATTTATGGTGGGAATGATTTTTCGCGGAAAATGTTGTCAGCTATGTCAGTACTGACGTTTCTGTATTTTTCGATATTGTTCAAGTTGTTGCGTATTATAAATAATTGCGTTTATGTTATGTTTTGTAAACTATTCCACATCATTATGAGTCATTATGTTAAAATTAGTGTTGTGTTGTCAAAAGTAGTTGTTTTTAATCATAAAATGATATGATTATTAAATACTAGGAAAGTTCGCCGGTTCACAGATCTATAGGCTAGCGTCCAATAATGTCTGTATACTGAAGCAGACAGCAGATCCTCGTTAGCTGGTTTCTGACATAGTGGTATCACGTGATTGGCTCTGCATTTAGTAGCTTACATATAACTGGCTCAGCGCCCTCCAGTAGACGTCAGTTAGGTCAAGGGTCAACTGCGACGGAAGCACGAACTTAAGTTCTTACAATTCTAGCGTGCATCCAAAAGAAAACGCGAATTTTTCAGGTTCCTAATAATTATCTATTCGCACACTTCGACTACATTAATGATAACACACGGAGGAGCTTTGATTAGTTATTGGCCATAACGATCTAAAATGCGTTCAGTAGACGCCTATTGTTCTATTGTTCATCGCCTCTCACCTTGTGTTGACCCGAGCAGAGGGCCTATGCTCCAGTTTTGAGTCGCGTGCGAGTTGGAAGCCGAGTGGTTTTTGTCAGAACACGGAGATTGTTTAATCGTTCGGTTTCTCAGTATTTTACGTTACAAGTGAAAAAAAGAAGCGTTTCTCCACGTCCTATAAAACACCACTCGGCTTGCAACTCGCATGCGACTGAAAACTCTAGCATAGGCCCCCTGGCAGTCTGTAGAAGCTGTTAACGATCGAGGACGGTAGATAGGAATCCGGGCAGCATCATGGCGTCCTGGTAGTCACATGGCGATAAATAGATCCATCTCCGTCTTTAGTGCCTCTCAAATATTTGAAATGTATACTAAACTTGTTATACGTTTATCACGTGTACTAGTGGATGTGTTTAAGAACGTTAATCTCATAAAAATGCTTAATTTTATATTTGTGCCAAACACTGTTCGACTTTTACAACTCAGATAACATGTTATTTCCTTAAATAAAAAAATAAATAACCCTCACATTTTTTTGCATAGTCACTCATCAAAGACAAAAATGGCTATCGCAGTGTAGCCAAAATTAAAAGAAAATTAACTTGCAGAAATATGACAATTCGTATTGATACAAAATACTATGAGCTAACTCAAGACACCTTTGTCATCACAAAGGGACAATTTGTTTGTATAGCCTATTTTAAAAATTGATAAAAATTAGTAAATTTTTGCATAACCTTGAGTTCTGCGTATTGCTAATTTTTTTTAAAAACTAATTTCTGTCAATCACGTTCTAAAATACATTGGTACACTGACTTTCAGTTCCTGTAATTTTTATCTCATATAGGCCTAACTTTATTTTTTAAACTTTGGTTACACAGTAATGGTCATTTTGTGACTTTGACGAGTGATTATTATGCAAGAACTATTGCGCCTATTTTTATATGGGGAAACGACATGTTAAGGGGAGTATTAGATAGTTTCATCGAATTTTCAGTTTTGAGCCATAGCGTTTATTCAAATTGTATTATCAACATTTTCTCTTCGATAAAGCATAGGATATATTCTTGGTAAACTGCTTGACGTACATAATAATGGTGTCCTTCATTAATATTTCATCCAGAATCATTGCAAGATAATTCTTGAAAGTTAACCTATAATTTTCTTGCAATCATTCTGCATGACAAATTAATGAATGATTCCATTATTATTTATAACAAGTATTTTAGCAAGAATGTATCCTACGTTTTGTCAAAGACAAAATTTTGATAATACAGTTTGAATAAATGCCGTGGCTCAAAACTGAAATTTCAATAAAATTGTCTAACACTCCCTCTTAACTTATGTGTAAAAGTTGAACAGTGTTTGGCGCGCGTGTGTGTGTATATATATATATATATTTTTTTTTTACGGGACTGACTCCCTCAAAGTCCTCGAGATCCCAGTCTGCAGGCATTCCTCCGTTGTCGTGTTTAATGACTTGCTTCCGACTACACACACACACACACACACACACACATATATATATATATATATATATATATATATATATATATATATATATATATATATATATATATGCCTAGTGGCACGGAGAATGTCCAGTCGGTATTCAATTTCTCTCCATTTATGCTCCAGCGTCTCCACAGTGACATGTTGAAATGCATTACGAACGCGTGTCTTCAAGTCCTTCAGGTCTGTTACCTTGATTCGGTATACCTGATCATTTACAAAACCCCATTGGAAGAAGTCAAGTGGAGTAACGTCAGGTGATCGTGGCGGCCATCGAGCCGGACCATCTCGTCCAATCCACCTGTTCGGAAACTATTCACCCAGAAATTGAAAGACAATGATGGACCAGTGGGGTGGTGCCCCATCCTGCTGGAAAATAACGTCAGGTTGCTGACGGCCCAGTTGTGGCACAGCAAACTCTTACATGTCCAAGTAAACACCACTTGGCTGTAAACTCGATGAACAAGAATGGACCAATGAGGCAATGCATAAGTTCACACCACACATTTCTCCATTTCACGTGTGACATGAGGAGGTTCTGATCCTCAGTTACGAATATTAGGACGATTCAGCTTGCCTGACACATGAAAAGTTGACTCATCGGAGAAACAAATGTTTTTCAAAAAGTCATTATTTGCGTCAGTCTTGGCAATGACCGCAAAAGAAACTTTATGACTTATCTTGCCGCATGTTTGAAACAGTTTGTTGTTATCTTTTATCGTTTTAAAGTTATTAAAGTCTAAAGTTGTAAAGATAATTTATGAACATCCTGAATATTTTTTTTTAAAGAAGAAAATGTAAGGTTTCCCAAATTATGCAACGGACAGAAATGAAAGTAATTTTGTCACAACTGCCATGTATGTGAATCAGTGGCGTATCGTGGTCGTGTTGCAAGGCATGCACTACTAAGCAGTGATTATACACAACACCGAGTTGTCTGTGGAACATTAGACTGATACGGGCAGGTATACTCCACAGCCAGTAGAGGCAAGGAATTTACTGTCCAGTAATACACCTCGGTCTACACAACACACGTTTATTGGATATGACCGGTAGGCACATTGAGTCCACGTGATCAAAGCTTATAGTCGGAGCTTATGTTGCATGTCTTGGAACACAACCGCGATACGCCACTGATGTGAAGAAATATCACGTGAGGTGATTTGGGAAGGTGTGAAGTTTGTGGGATAGTGTAGAGTATAAGTTGTAGCCTGTGTGACAGGTACTCTGGAATTTAGACATACACAGGTTTTAATTACTTCACTTAGCATACCTGAATAGAAACCAAACAACACAAACACGTCATCACCATAGTTCAGATAGCAATTCCAGGAATAAAAAAAACATAATAAAATTATCGTAGTGGCGTTTAATAAATATAACTGACTTGAAAATTTGCGGTAATTGCTAATGATTAAATTGTTTACAATTATAGCCAATAATTTTCATAAGAAAAAAGTGTTCCACACAAATGAAGTTGATAAGGCAGAGATAATGGAAATATATGAACAGTAAAAAATAATTTCGTTTAGACGAACTTTTACTTTAATCAAAATTATTCCATGAAGTATTAATATCTGACACTTGAAACTTATTTGAAGTCTTGGTTCTGAGACTCCTTGAATGTCTTTAAAATTTCTGCTGTCTTAATAAAAAATCAAAAGTACTCTTAATTTAGACTCGGTTTACCAATTATGGTAGTCGTTAGTTATTTAAATATCTGGAATTTCAAAACTGACTCGGCTGTCACGAAAAATGTTTTCTAGGACGTTAGACACATTTAATTAAATAACGACTTAGCTGTCGTAGTAGCCGACGTCGTGCAGCGCAGTTCTAATAGTTCCTGTGTAATGATGAGAATCCAGGCACACCAGAGTCGTCTGGTGGAACACGCAGGCTTCCCTAGGACTCATGGGTCCGTGCATACGAAGTCAGTGCAGTTACCGAAATCACAGGCTCGCAGACGTCTTATTAATAAATATGTTGTGGCAGACGTGTTCAGGCTCTCTTCGTATTAAATATCGTGATCGTTTACATGCTTCGGTATCCTTGCCAACCTGAACCTCCAAAAAAGAACTCTCAACTATTAAATAGTGAATTCCTGCAAGGAGACGCGGACTAGACGTCTTACTTGTACTAGCGATGCCGGAAATAGTTGCCTTCCAGGAATCTCAAACTGACGTTACAGGAACCTAATTGCTGTCCGAAAGTTCTGTCATATAAACCAACCAATGAAATTCTGTGTTACTATTTGAAATAATTATGTGTATGCACTTCTCGGACATATCAACTAAATAATGGCCTTCGGTTATATAATTTAAGGTAATAAACCTGCGTGTTGGCTTGGTTAAAATACATAATATTTAAAAAAAATTTCCTAAATAATTACACCCGCAGCAAATAATTAGTTAAGACATTCGCAATTTACCGTAGCTGGTAAATAACAATAAATATAAAACAATATTATTTAACTGGAAGTGAACATCAATTAAAACCAACTATAAACTGACACTCGTAAATAAAATAATTAAAAATAATTTACCGCGCATAAACAAAACCCATGTCTTGATATTACTTAAAAGAAATAATCACGCAATGTACAGTTCTTCTACATGCCCCTCTATCAAATCGTCGCGTGGGATTTCTCAAATTAACCATTATTAGCGACCTAAAAATTCGAGTTTTCTTTTGGGAACAAGTTAGAATTCAAATAACTATATACAGTAGACTCCATATTATCCGTGTGTGGATTACTCTATTTGCGGATTATCCGCGCAAAATATTTCACTTTAAATAGTTAAAAAAGAAAAAAAAATTGTAAAATATTTTTTTATTTGTTATTTACAAATACGCTCTGTGTTTACTAGCATAATATACACTAACGTGTTATGCCCGAAACCGTATTTTGAAAGGCTTGAATATATAAGTCTTTTTCCAGCAGGCTAACAATTAGTTCCACGCACGTATGGATTGATGATATTTTTTATTTTATAGATAATATATCCGTGGTTATTTTATTTGTGTTTTAGATAATTAGCGTATATCCCCTAATCATTAATGCTAATAATTGAGAGTATACTGTATTAATTTGCTGCATTTTATTGCAGGAATGAATTTGACAACTGGTCCTTGACTTATTTGACACATCCTAGAAAGCGCGGAGCCAATAGTAAAGAAGATACTAATTGCAAACCCAATCACGTGTCAACGAGTAGCCAATGGACAGTTCTCTGCTTGTGCTCACAAGTATTCTTGGAGGCTAGCATACGGGCGAATTTTTCTGCCTGCAACCATTATTATATACTTCCGATTTACATGCAGAGATGTGAGGACAAGTGGCGATTTTATGAATATGCTGCGTAACTGATGACGATGAAAAGATTCATACGCAAAAGTCAATTATAGACAAGGGATACGTGGCGTTTCTCAAATGCCTGATTCAGATGTACTAAATTTAGTGTTTTTTTTTCTGAGTCGTCTTCGAAGTATTATATGTGTGTAGTTTTCGTTGTTGTGATTTAGTCTTATGAATGGTCTCCATCCCAGGTATTGTCTGCGCAATCGATATGTGTTCTTATCCTCAGTTTTTTTCAGTTGTCCTTGTCATATTGTTAGGTTTTCCGTTCTGTTGTTAGTTGTCATTAGGGAGAAGTCGCAGGTCGTGAGTACACAGTAACTTACAATCCAGTATGCTGGCAGACAATGGCGAAACATTTATTTGATTTTCTTTTGTGTTTTGTCTGGCATAATTTTTCTTGGAATTTATTATTATGTACCTTCACTATACTTGTAGGCCTATGTTCTGAAACAGATAATATTGGTTTTTTGTTTGTTTTGTTGTTTTGTCTCACATGACTTTCGGACCAGGGGCGTCATTTAGGTGAGGCAGGGGGGGGGTCAATTGCCCCCCTGGATTTAGAATTTTAAATGTATAAAATGTATATTTTGTATTTTGTTATTTAAATAATGCTAACTTAAGCACATAAAGCTGAAGTTTTATTATTAAAGTTTCAAATTTGTACATGCTTAATTAATAAAAATATGCAACAAGGCCACTGTCACCGAAAAAAATATCTTGTCCCGCCCCCTAAGAAAAACCTGAAATGACGCCGCTGTTTTGGACAATATGGTTCGTCTCCGGTTCTTCTCAAAATCATACACGTATATTGTAAAAGCCTTTCAAGCAGATTACGTTTCATAATGACACTAGCAGTCCCCCGCGGCTTTGCTCGCGAGTATTATTCGTAATTGATAATATTTACTTTTATTGAAAAACCTCTTTGTACACAAAATTGGTACTTCAGTCATAAAATGTTAGAACGTCCAAGCGGCTAGTTGAACTAATTCTGCAGCAGGATATGTAGCTATAGCTGTCCACGCGAAAAGCAGTCTTAAGTTAGTCCCTGCCACTAACAGCGACTTCGCCTGGGCCTTATTTATAGCCCTGCCTATTTGACGTTGTGGGGTAACTACAGACACTTAAGGTAAGAGGTTAATCGAATGAGAAACATCTGTTTACCCTGTGCACAACCATTGGTGACGGTGCCCTCAATTATATATTTTCAAAATATTCACCTGAACTTTATTGACATTACAAAGTTTCTGAGGGTAAAGGTTTCGCGGAAACGTATTTGGAGCCCCAAACCTGAGATTAGTGAGATGATATATCGTCGGTTTTCTGCCAAAAGTGACAAAGTCAAAATGAGATAAAATTATAAAAATGCTAGGAATATGTATATGTTGTTCACGAACAATTGCCCGAGTTTAAACTCTATTCGTCGTTTCGTACTGTTGTGTCACAGTATAGTAATATAACACACTTTTGTTAATATCTACAATTTAATACTGTTTTTAATTGAAATAGCATTTATGATTTAGTCACTTTTGTCAGTATACCGACGATATGTCAGCTGATATTGTAGAGGAACCTAAGTGGAAAGCGAACTGCAATTTTACCCCTTTTAAAGACTACATGTAAATTGCACTATTTCGATCTGCCTTGTAGTTTTTGTGTGTCAGAATTGAACATTTGCACGCAGCTTTTAACGGAATTCGAGCCCAGAACCTCCCGGAATTTAGACCTGAGTGACAAACAACTGCGTCACGTAACGTCGAAATAATTCATGAAAAATTAAAATTTATTGAAAAAAAAAAAATCTGTGTCCTGGGCTTATAGAGGTTGCACAACACCACGTCTCGATAGGTTACTGTAGTGAAACTTCTGCATAAGTTGTTTCTCGCTGCTCGTTCCTGCTTTTCGGATCGTCTGCCTTGATTATTGACCAACTAAGTTTTATTCTTAATAATCACGTTTCTTATAAAGAAAAAAAAATACATACATATTTTTTTAAATATTTACGTAAGCATCACTCTGACGCGAACAACACCTCAATATCGCTACTGGTTAGATAGATATCGTGGGTTGATGGAAAACAAATTTTGTGCTTTTTCACCCTTTTGGGTGTCAAATTTAGAAATATTTTAAATTTACATCTTAGACATTTGTATAAGTATCCAACAGAAGTGTAAATCACATCGCTAGCCCGTTCAGTCGAATCAAAATCGATCATTCACTAAAAAAACACATATCACCCCTGCACAGTATTGAGAAATCGAATTTCGAAAAAATCTGAAAACCGTTTTGCGATAATTTCTGTAGTCATCATCCTGAAGCAAAAAATAATTGTGTATCTCGACGGGTTCGATAGATATCGAGGATTTATCTAAAACACGTTCAAGGTCTTTTCACCACTTAAGAGAGTAAATTTCGAAAAACCCTTGAATCACGTTTTAGAATACTTTATTGGTATCTCGTGGACGTAAAAAACACAACATTAGCCCGCTGTGTTCAAGATATATCGACGATTAATTGAAAACACTTTTCACCATTTTTCACCCCTTTTCACGTCCTTAGGTGGCGAATTTCGAAAATTCTTAAAATTACTTTTTAGGTATTTGAGTAAGCATCAATCCTAAACAAAAATCACGTCTCTATATAAAAACTATGGGATCGATATGTATCGAATGTGAGTCGAAAACTCATATTACCCCATTTTTAACCAGTTTATGGCCGAATTCGGAAAATATATTTTAAATGGTACTTGGGATATTTACAAAAGCACCAATTTAAAGCAAAGAGTACTTCGATATCTCGATTGATTCGATAGATATGGAAGGATAATCGAAAACACATTTCACGTATTTTCACCCCTTTAAATAAAAAATTTCGAAACGATTTTGAGTCCTGTCATAGACATTTGTAAAAGTAACCAATTAAAGTTAAAATCACGACGATAGCCAATTGTGTTTCAAAGATATAGACGATTCATAAAAAACACATTTTGCCCCTTTTTACTGCCTGGGGGTCGAATTTCAAAAAAACCTAAAACTTCTTTTTGGGTATCTACGTAAGCAATATTTTGAAGTGAATATCAACTCTCTATCCCGAAGGGTTCGATAGATATCGAAACACATTTAAGGTCTTTTCAGCCCCTTAAATGTTGAACTTCGAAAAATCTTTAAATTGGCAAATATGCATTTTACGAGTGTCATATTAAAGTAAAAATCACCATGATTGGCCGTCGGGTTCGAGCTCTATCGACGTTTCTTCGGAAACACGTTTCACCCCTTTTCACCCCCTTAGAGGTCGAATTTCGAAAAATCCTTTCTTAGTGCTCACCTACGACCTGAAGGGAACCCCCACAAAAAATTTCACGATTCTAGGTCCATTGGTTTGGGCTGCAGTTTGATATGTCGGTCAGTCAGTCAGTCAATCAGTCAGCTTTCATTTATATATATTAGAGATTAAATTTTGACTGTTCTCTTTCGGTCATTGCTTCATACTACATTATTTACTACGTCATGTAACGGTTTCAAGTGGAATGTGTTCAAATTAATGTTTAATTTATTCACTTACTCCCACTGAGTGTGTGTGTGTATGTATATATATAATGAATAGTTTGTAATGTTAAAGTATTATACAGTTAGTTATTCAAACACCAGCTTTAGCGCTCGTAGAAATAATACATTATATACAATGCTGATCGGGTTGCGCAGTAGCAAAATCCTGATGCCAACAAGTTCTGAAATTTCTACAATCACTTGACCCCTGACGTGTGCAATGTGGAGGAGGTTGTTATGTAAAGTACAGCCGATGTTTATGCTTGTTTGTATATTATTGTTTTATGCGAAACATCTTATTTGTAATGTAAGCTTAACTGTAGTGAACAAAATAATTTGCTTACTAGTATGTAGGAACGTTTTGAGTCAGATTTGTGAATCATACAAGCTTAATAACGTTCCTTAAAGCAAATTATGTTTAATGTAAGCAACTCACTTTCGTTGTTCTTTTGTTGTTAGTGCACGGCAGCCATTTTCGCTGCGAAAAATAAATTTACCGTCTTCACTTTCATTTTAAATGTCATACATAATAAAATACGAATATCGCTTTGTCAAACCCTTAAATATTCATCTTTCAAGCAAAAATAAAAATGTAAAATGCTTAATAGGTTACAGGAAGACCCATTGTTGTGATCACGTGATATGTTCGTCACATGCGCAGAAGCCTATTGTTATCGCTATATCACTCTACGTTAGCACATCGACTTAGTCTATATAACATTTTACCGAAAATGCGAAGCAGGATTTGTAGTAGTTGATAAAAAAAATCAGACAATGAAATGTTTTTGAACTAAACAAATGCTGAAAATTGTAAAACTTGCTTTAGGTAAAGAACTTTCTGTTTCCGAAAATATGTCGTGGTGCTTTATTTTACATTCCTTGAAGTAGACCATAACATTAACAGTGCAAATTATTCCATATCATAAGTTCTAACCTAATTATAAGACATTTAACATATGAATACACAGCCTAAAATACAATATTAAATGACAATATTTACTAGGCACGTATTTCCAATTAAACCACTACGTCAGTCGTGCCAACCTGAACATACGAGACAGCACTAAACCCTAGTGACAATATACCAATTGTCACAATGTCAGTTTGTTTTTGTCATTTGTGCATCTCGTATCCTTGAAATTGTGACCGCCAGACCGCCGTACAAACATTACAAAGCTAATTCTAACAAGGAAAAAAACACGTACTTAAAAGTACGCTCTAGAAAATTCTGTACCTCGCACAAATATAAAATAGTTATTATTACATGCGAACTTCATTATTAAACGTTTTTAGTGTTATTTCATATGGCCAAGATTTTTTGCGGCTTACGTTTTTAGTCACCTAAAAGCCATACAGAGAATGTTATTAGCCCACGTGTTGGTTTTATCCTGAGAAACAGATGTGGGCTCCAGACGGTAATCTGATCCGTGATATGCTAAGCTCTTCCATTCTCTCTCTCTCTCTCTTCCCCCTCTCTCTTTCTCTGTCTGGTGCCTCACAACCACCCCTCACCACTCCACCCCCCTCTCAAAAAAAGAGAACATCTCCACACCGGCCACGCGTGTCTTTTATTGCCTCGCTGAAATTTCCCGCCCCAGGAATTTGCATTAAAAACCCATCGGTGTCGTGTTTAAGCGGTGTTGCAGCTACGGTCTAGAAGTATGCAGGTAGAATGTGGTCGTGATTACCTGAACAGACTCGAATATTCCTCTTTAATTTTCATGGCGAATGAGGTCACCTTATACTCTCGTGCAGACGACGGTAATGAAAAAATAGTTCGACACAGAAAAACAAAGTCGACCGCAAAGAAATCGCTAACCTATCTGTTTTATTTTTGTCATAGGCAAGAAAATAATTTGCAGTGAATTACTTTTTATTTTATTTTATGAGGGAACAAGCTTGTTGTATCATAGCTACATTTTTTGTCCTCAGTAAATAATTAATTGCATGTCTTTGTTAAGGCTAGTGCAAAGGTAGGACGTATCTGCCGACACTTAGTGTCGCCTTGATGCACGGCCTTGAAAGTTCGGAATTTGCCTTAAGGGAATCTGACACTGAAAAATTAAGGATACTGTTGAAAATCGTATCGTACTGTAGGAATACCAAACAACAATTTGTATAATATAAATTAAAAACAGCTATATAGTCAAAACTGTTAAATTATGTAAAGTCTTTAGTAGTCATCATATGTACAGTGCGCGGCATAGATCATGACAATTTTTCTTTGTAAATATTTCTTGCATCGCGCACTACACTACATTCGATCGTCCAGCAGCTCTGATGTATATTCTGCAGTATTAAGACATCATCCAGGAGTTGTTATTTATTATGTATATACGGACGTTCTTGAAGTCCACCAAAGTCGTTTAATTTCGGACACAGACCAGTAAGTTGATTAGTTTCAAATCATACCATTACATACTCTAACATTGATGTTTTTTTTTTTATTAAAAATATTTTATTCAAAACACGAGCATCAATAAATCAGGTTTTGAAATCTTTACATGCTTTGCAACGCACATATAAAATTTTTATTTTCCTTTCCACACCTGTACTCCGAGTAACCATCTCTCATATAAAATGTTTTTGGCTAAACGTTCGGGGGCGTACACACAACTCATCAACGTTTTAATTTTTTTTCTCTCAATTTTTGGTGGCTCATATTTACCCTTGTCTCTAAAATTTGGAAAGTTTTTGGCAGAAACCTTTCCGGATGAATGCACAACATCCCTAGAAAGTTTCTTCGCGATCAGATGAATGGTATAGGAGCACATACGGGACAAACAGACACACAGAGACGTTAATTTTTATTATTTTACTATTTCCTATTTATTATAAACGCTATACAATAATGGATAAACGTGTAGTACAAAATGGAACATTTAAAATGTATTAAATTTTGCTTTGAAAAGCTATTGGAAACTTATTTTCAAAGAATTATTGGCTGCGACATGACGTGTCAAATTAAGACGAAGAACTCATACTTAATGCTACTCCTGATTTTTGCGAATTAATAGTGAAAGATTGTCGACCTACGCCTCGGCTACAAAAATCTTTAAAAAAAATTATCTGAATTATACTTTTCGCAGTTGAACAATCGATATTAAATTTTTTACCGACGTCACGGGGTAGAAAATTCTAAATCAAAAAGCAGAAACTGTAAAAAAAAAAAAGTCTTAAACTCCATGGGAAGCTTTTCACTCATACACTATATGGGGAATTTACCATGCTTCAGCTTGTAAACAGGGCGTCAGTTAACATTGTTACTATACAGATATGATAATATCATATAGCATTTGATTGTTCTCAAAATACGTTTAGGAATGCTTCCGCTGCTGTACGGATAACCATTTTACCATAACTACTTTCTTAACAATTCTGTACATCGTTGTGGCAATTTTACCAAACCTTTTTTTTTTTTTTTTTTTTTACAGTTTACGGAGCCACAGTTGGCGCATAGGTTGGGTGCTCGCCTGTCACGAGGAGATCTGATCTTGACACGCAGCGGGGTCGATCAGAATTTCGAATAGGAGAATTGTTTCGGGAGAAGCCGTTAGTCAGTGGGTTATCTCAGGGATCTCCCGTTTCATCCCCAATCCATCATTCGGCACTGCCATTACACACTTCGTATTGCCTTCACATGCTGTGAAAACCTCTCTGTCAAAGCGCTGACATAAATTCCTCCACTTTACGTTGTTATGGAACCTCTAAAGTTAACAATTTTTCATACTTGAATATGATGCTCAAATAATCACTGCTTCTCGAAAATTATATTAAAATGCACTCTTTCTGTAGTAGATAATTTATGTAAATCTAAAATTAAATTGCTTAATTTTGAAAGAAAACTTGTGGTTCTTAATTGACAAGGATTAATTTGATCAAAATCAACAAGTCTTGATATAATATGTCAGTTATTAAAAAAAACACTACGCAAAATGTTAACAAATGCGCACTACAATACATGCAACTTAAAAAGCGTAACAGTAAAAATTTTTCTTCAAATAATGCGCACTGTAGTATTTTAATGTACTCAAGATTGTTGTGGAATTATTGGACATCAGGGAAAACAGTAACGGTGGAGCGCAACGTAAACTGAAGGCGGACTGCTTGATAATGGAAAATTTTTCAGGATTACACGTAAATGTAAATTATTCACAAAACTGAACGCTGGAAGTAATTTACTTTAGTACTTGCGTGATTATCCAAAAAAAAAAAATTTCATCAGAAAAAAAATTATTTTCCGCACGTTAAAGTAGGTAAACGAATTTCTGTCTTATTAAAATAATTTATTTGGTGTTACCTTATCTAATGATATTTTTTTACCAACGAGGATACTCGGTAAGAAAAAAAAAAACTCATATATATGTATATTTTTTTTTTAAATGTTAAAACCAAACGTAACATATTTTGTTGCCTACAGTTGAATATTGGTTTCGTTAATACTATTTTCGCAAATAAGTTACGATATTAACCAAAACCAGGAATATAATTAGAGAAATTTTCACTCCTAGAAAAAAGTTTCATTCTTCTGGAAAACGATAAATAAAGTAGCAAAATTTAAATTTCGCGCGAATTTATGTACGCTATGATATTACATTACACCAGCTACACGTCATCCCGAAATGGTTTAATTATTGCTGTTGTGTAAAATTTCACTGGTTTAGCTACACCAGGGTAAAGGGGCAGCTACATCGGTTTTAAACGAAATTGTATCGAGATACTATGTAAACTAAACGGTTACGTATTTAAATTACGAAGAAAATTAGGTCAATATGCCGCACGCCAAGTTGCGCTGGGCTATTTGAACTCCTTATACGGTTACAGATAACAAGAACTATATTACATAAAAAAATTAATATTATAGGAAACTTTCAGAAAAAATTCAACAATAGCTATGTATTACATTACATTTTAATACAGTTTTTAAGTGGCTTGTATGTCGCTTTACAGTTCAGTTAATATATAAAAAAAATTAAGTATCCACAAACAAACTTCCAAAAGGAATCTGAGATTTCAAACGTGTTCTGTATTTTGGGATTTTGGAACACAGTAAAGCTGTACTTCTGATAAAAATCTTTGTTGACTGTTCAAACACCATCTTACAAAATTAAAGTTGAACAATGTGGCTTTATGAGCTAAACATAATCAGTAACATGTCAGGCGCTATGAATCAATAATAACTGCACCAGTATTTGCACGGAATAATTGGGCAAACACACGCAGTGGACACAATCCAGTGTGTGATCTCAGGATTGATTTTGTTGAGTTCATTTGTGATTACGGCTATTATTTGCGTGATATAGCAATGTCTGGATTTTTATCGTTTTGTCGATATTAGCTCTGCAATCCGAAATTGAGATTCCCGCCTAAGGCTGATACACTGTGCAATTAACTTAGTATTAGCTTGAGAAAAATTTTAACTTATGAATGTGATTCAATCGAACAACTAAAAACGTCGAATTTGTTAACATAACGATATAGCTTTGTAGATTAATTTTTAAAATATTTAACTTACTTGCTATGTTATTTATCAAGTATATGTGTAACTGCTCTTGCGTATTCATACGCTCATGTGAAAATACATAAATAATCTTGAATAAACCTTTGATATACATACGCAAGCTATAAATTAACCCTCTCTCCTTCAACCATCTTTTTTCACAAAGGATTTTCGAAATAAATATACAAGTGTCAATCTGTAACATAAATTAAATTAAATTTAAAATGTGAATATTTGTTAATTTTTTAAAAATTATTTTCCAGCGTTCCCATCCCTGAATAATTACAGTCATCTATTAACAAAACTTACTCTACAGAGAACATACTTCTTGTCTGCCATTGTACTTGAGTATGAAAGAAACGGCATGCCCGCATTAAATTATCCACCAAGTTATCTTGTTTTGTATTTCTTGGAACTGTAATAAAATCATTGTTTAGTAGATCGCAATAATATTTCACCCTGAATTATTTCCCTTGTTTTATATCCGTCCTTATTTAAACAGTCAGACGTTTCATGTAGTTAAAAAACGGACATAGTGATGACAGCAACACAACATATTCGTACTCTCAGTAGCCACAAACATACGACAAGTCATATCGTTTACGAGACTTCCGAACGCACAGAAAGTGTAAGTTTGTGGTTTTGTGTGTCATAAATTTTCGTTTTTAACAATTGAGTTTCATATGGAAAGTAAATGTGTTATCAAAACGAAGTTCAGTTTGCTTTTTTTTTTTCCTTCAGTAAATGGTTAGATGTGTTCACATAAAACAATAAATGTACTGACGGATTTAAAAAGATGCAGATTTTTAAGTAACATTCATTTAAGCATTTTTGAAATTTCTCGTGCGTAAAAGATTTTGTAAAACATTGTTTGTTAAAAAAGGATATTATTACCTTATCATATACTTGTCTAGTCAAGGTCTCCATCCATAATGCAAAATGTTATGTAAGTACTTCTATAACTAATATGTTGGCATAGTGTTTAAGTTCGCTGTCAATCTTTGTACGCTTATCTCTTATGATGATAGCATTTTATGAACAACGGTGCTCTAAAGAAATCTGTCCTGGTATAGGAACTAAATGTTGACGAGAAAAAAAAAAGAATTAAGTTTTGGCTATTTTCCGTAGGAAAAAGTAGGCTTGTGAGATCACTTTCCATTATGTGTGTGTGAGTGTGTCTCTCTCCTTGAAACTTTTGAACACGTGCACCAAATTTAATCAAACTTGGTACACAAACAGTACTCAGAAACCTGACATGAAATTTGTATTTTGTTCATGCTGTGTTAATATATTTAAAATGGCGGGCATTTAAACATTTTTCATCGCACGAGATATCTATCGACACACTTGTACAGAAATTCATCAAACTGACTAAACATAGGCTACTTAGTAAGGTGACATGACGTTTATGCATAGTTCATGTTGCATTAATAGTATTCAAATTGAGACCATTTAAGTACATTTTGATCACATAAGATATCCGAGGAACAATTTTTCAGAATTTGAAAGAAAGTGACTTACCTTAAAAGTTTGTTGTTCATGTCGTGTTCGTACTATCAAAATGGTGGATTTGAACGCTTCTTGATCATATGGCATATGTGAAGGAATTATTTATCCGAATTTTACAAAACTCGGCAAACATTAGTACGACGACTTAAATTTTATGTATTTTTTATTTATTGATTATTATTTTTTTTTTTTAATTTGGTGGCATTTTTAACTTTTATCCCAAGAAACTCGGACAAAATAGTTTTCCAAAATGATATTATACTCGGTACACATTAAGTAGCCCATTAACTAAGG
>PNEQ01107829.1:20008-33741 GCA_003012365.1 Medauroidea extradentata
AAAAAAAAAAAAAAAAAAAAAAAAGGTGGGACATGGGCATGTGCGCTGTGAATCGGGCTTCATCGGACACGCACGGCAATCATTGGTTTGGCGGCCATCATTCATTCCCTTTCCCGACTCCAAATAACCGTTTTATCCTCAAAAACGTCCTAGAATTTCCCTAATTTCCCTAAAGATTTCCCCATTTCACAAAAAATCGTCTTTTTTTACTTACTCGAAGTAAAATCACAGAGTTTAAGATTCTTCCTCAAACTTGCTAGATGGCGCAGAGAATTATAGGTCACACATATTCTCACTGAAGCCTGTCTCCTCAAAGCGGTTCTATGACTCTGCTGTGCAGTAAAATTAATCAACACATTTGCAACATGATTTCATTAACTTTTAAAATAATTCTAAAGTTTTTAAAATAATTTCACTACATTTTAATTAATATTTTATTAATTTATTACAATTTTTCATTTAATCCCACTAAGGTATACGCAGTACTGTTTCAGATTTAATAATTTAAAAAAATAGATTTTTTGTTTTACCCATTATTTGCTCTAGACGGCGTATTTTACTTAGACTCCCCTTGCTGCTGTACACACCTAAAGACGCAAGTACCACATCTCACATCATTCTTGGAATCATTTCGTCCTTAATTTGCTGAACTTAAAAATTTATTATAATTTATGGTATTTTTATAAGATACTTTTTCATTTTATTAAAATTCTATGCAAGGAAATTTTGACAATTTTATATATTTTTTAACTATACGACTCTTTAATATCAGTTTAGTTTGTTGCACTACCATACCGCCAGTATAATTAATTGAAGTGTATCACTTCCCCATAAAACCTGATAAATCTAATCAAACATATTTTAAGTAACTTCACCAAACGCATTTTTAACATTAGTAAATTTTATTACATTTAGTACTGTCAGACTTATGTACACTTAACTACTTAACAAGTTTCCCTAGCGATTTATTGCTTAATTGTATTTCATACTTAAGGCCTAGCTCTTTAGTTTTGCAGTGGTTTTGAAAATATTATTTTATAACGCAAATTAATACATTTATCAAAAATTCATTCTTGCGGTTTTTACACTTATATATCAATGTTTGTATCTGAATTTTTCTGTTGCAATACACCAAGTTGATTGTAAGATTTTTGCACCTGAAATATAACCGTTTTTGTTGTCAAAATAAATAAAAATTAAGCAAAATTGTTTTTTGCTAGCAAACGGTACATTATTTAAAAAAAAAAAAAAAAAACGCTCTGGAAAAATTGTGTATCGCATGACTGTACACAGTCTAAATTTTATTCAAAACGTTTGGTTAAAAATATTTGAGTTGTTTGCAATTGTATGAAATAAATGAAAGATCAAGGCCATAATGAATGTATAAGTCTTATTGGTTTCAATAACTAATAAAATTGTTTTAAGTTGTAACCGAAAATCGAATATTTACGATCATTAATTTTCCTAGAAATGGGTGTTAGACAGCACAAATAGCGAATAAAAAATTAAGTTTAAGGCTGGTGATTTTGAAGAAGTTATTTTCTATGGGAGCGTATATGTTAAATTTGAAAACTGCCACATAGATGTGTTGAAATTTTATTTTCTGTATTGCCTTATTTTTTTTTTTAATTTAACACACTTAACACACTCATAAAATATTGACTAAATATAGACTCGAAGATAATTTATATAAAATTTTAACTAACCACAACTTTATAATTTTTGGTTTGAAGTACTAGGCCACATAGTATAACCCATTTTGAACACTTTAATTTCACGGTTTTACGATACCTGTTACCTTTTAAGTTTAAAACTAATATTAGAAAAAACATAAACAGCAAACCATGACCTTATAAAATGTATCTCTGAAAGATCAATAGCTGAGTTTGCCAGAGACGAAGCTTTATATGGCGTATATACAAGCTGATATAAAATTAATCACACCTAGATTATTCATAACCATCCGCTTCTTGCTCTCTAACTTTCATGTAATACTAACTCTCTCGTGGCATCTACAAACTCTTTCTTGCTCGGACAAGTGAAGCAAAAATTTTCGACATCCATTTGTAAGTTCGCGGAGGTTTGCATAAAATAATCCCAACTAGTGAGTATACTTTGCGCTTCGCAAGTACACGGGAGCTCACGGACGAACTATTCCTCTGCTAATGGAAGCTCTTTATCCTGATCCTCGCTGTTCGGATCGTTCATCCGTTTTCGGAATTTTCGAACTTCTCAACGCAGCTTCACAAAAAACTCCTGTACCAAGTGAAACAAAATATTTACTACTTTTATCTACACTGTATGGATAGTTTTAATACTTTTACAATAATTACTTTAGAAATTAGCCATCCATAAAATCATACACCTTGGTTGTTGTAATGGGCGGGACGCTCGACTTGTAATAGGCCGATGATGGCTCAACTTTTTCTGGAGGTAGATCCAGATTTTTTTATGTAATTGTGACTTGCACCATAAGATGCTTCAGTTGGCATTCAAGTTAATCTCCTGTTTTCCCCAAGAAATGCTAGGAAATAAACATTTGTATACTTGTGCAAAAAAAAAGTGTGTGTTTACGAACACGTTTTGTAAGTTAACAAAATATTTTGTATATTTACAAGAAATTCCGTGTAATTTTGGCATAAATTGTTTTTATAATGCCGTGAAAAATTTTTGGCAACTATTCCCGATGGAAATACTTTGTAAAAAGAACTAATATTTTTTTTTTTTACAAAAATATGACTGGCTGCAAAAATGATTTCACTTAACATCAAACACAATGTTTGTAAACTTTTATTCTAAACGTAGACATACGAAACTGGAATGTTTTTACTCGCGATATTCTTCTTTAAGTACCTAATTGATAAATGTTTTGACAATAGTTTGCAAGCTTCTTCTTGGGAAAGTACAGAAATGTTCTACGGTGTTTACATCTTGTATGACTAAAACACTTTTAATACTATTTTTAACATTACATGTGAGTGGGCTACATTGTGACTAATTGTGACAATCTCTGGTTTTGTCTGTTAAGAAGAAATGGTACATAAATAACCGTTGAATAAGTATATTGAAATTTTCAGGAATTGTATGGTCAGTATTGGGAGAAATGAACATTTTGATTGGTCAGTTCAAAAAGAAAACAAGTAAAAAAATCCCTCTACTGAGTAAGATGCATTAGAAGTGTTTGTGTTTCGCTGAAAACTTTGGTAGCTAACACGTTTAGTTGATGTTTCCAGGCAGGCCTTCATAGCGCGGTCGGTTGGGCACCGGCCTACGCTGCGAGAGGTCCTGAGTTCGAATCTCGGCTCTAGCATGGATGTTATGTTGAGCGTAAAACCCCTCAACGTGAGGTTTTTTAGTGACAGGTTATAGGCAGTTCTTTAAGGTGAAAAGAAAGTTATTAGTCCACCTTTGGTGAAATTGTCACAATTAAAAAATATTTAATTTATTGTTAAATAGAAATAAGTGATATTATATTGTAGATTATTTACGCCACATTGTCTTTTATGCTTGGTTAGAGTGTACGTCTGTCTATATATTTGTGTATGTAACCTGAAATGACAATTTCTTTAGCTGTTTTCCTTTTGAATTGGGGCATCGATTTCTGGAAACCGGTTATTGCCGAAAACGTCTGGCCAATGTGATGTGTTCCTTAGACATAATATCATGCGCAGGAGCCTGAGTTATAAAAATTTGGCGTTTTATACAGTTCACCATGAGTGCTTCGCGGTAGCAAAGAGTTTCCTCACAAAGTTGATAATAATTTGGCTTGGATTTATATATATATATATATATATATATATATATATATATATATATATATATATATATATATATATATATATATACATATATATATAACGTTCTCACATACCGATTTTGAAATTTCGTGAGAATTGTTGTAAATATTTTAAACGTTAGCCTGTTGCACCGGCACGAGGACCCACGATTATTCGTAAAGTGCAGAGTTGAAGGTCGTGGGAGGAACAGCAAGTCACTGAACACGGCGCAGATCGGAGTCTCGAAGATGTCAATACACGCCCCAAAATACTTCCTCTACTAGACGCGATAAATGGGAATACGTTAACAATATATTGCGAACATTAAAGAGTTACAAAAATACGGATAGGGCTCCTATGTAGCCATGTGACCGCCAGGGGGCCTTAATTGCAGCGCAAAATTTGCACCTGACTTGCGTTGCTTTGGAATTAAACATGCACACACGGAGGCTCAAGTGATCACGTGATAGGCGCAAAGTGCCAGAAAATCTGCGCTTAGCAAATGGCTCGACGCAGGTCCATCTGCTCCCTTCGCGTATGCGCATTAGTCAAATTTCGTGTGTGCAAACGCGAATTAACATAAAAGTTCGATATCTGTATCCAATGTTCTATGGGCGTTAATTATTTACGTTTTCGTGACGTGTTCACATTTTAGCTTTGTATAGTTATGATATACATTACATGTACTAAACTGAACATCTTTTTAGCAAAGAAGCAATTAAGAATTGGCAATGATTCTTTATTATTATTTCTTTTTTTTTGCGAAATATGTTTTGAGGGCAATTTTCCGTGGCAGACGAGGAGAAAATAGAGTGTGCAACCGACGAGGTTATTTGTACTCTTAAATCTATTAATGCAAATGATGACGTAACTAATTAGCGAAAATATTTTGCAAGTACCTGTTTCGCTAATTGATGCGAACAGTGAAATTACCTCTCTGTTTTACTTTCAACATCACATATCTTTCTCGCTGACTTGTACAGTTTCCACACGATACGTACTTTATTTAAGAGTGATTCTGTTGGGATTCTCTTTATTTAATAAAATAGGAGGAATGAAAGTTTAGTTAATAGTCTATCGCGAGACTGTTGTTCTGTCTACACACATCACACCTAGGCCTACCTCGGTGAACATTGCACTTGCAATCATCTAGGCCTAATTAACTCTACATAGTTCTTTTTACGGAAGCTACTCGAATTCACTACATATCGACACTGAATTATTTAGAACTAACCAATGTTTCGCGATTTGATGACTTATGACTCGCTGAAAGACGAAAGCCATGTGTATAGCCCGTTAGGCAGTGCACTCACAAAGTCACAAATGTCATGCCACAAAGTTACAAACTTACGTGTATTTCAAAACTCTATCACTCAAATTAATACCAGTATAAATATAAAACTTATACATAATTATTGCTCTAATCGTGTCACACATCCATCTATTTACGTCCTTGTTTTTGTTTACAACATAGATGATATAAAAGCTGGTTACATACGGTATTTTGGTAGAAACTACTCTGATGTACTTCCTCACGTTGCGCTGCGTTGGTGCAAAATGCAAGTAGTGATATTTAATCCCCCCCACCCCCCAGGACGTCATCATATTGTCCGTGCTCGACCGTCATCTCTGTTTACATAACCAGCCTTGCCGTGTTAACATGAGGTGAGAGACGACGAAAGATAAATGGTCATCAACTGAACTCATTTTAGATTAATGCGGACATATAATTAGCCAGAGCTCCTCCATGCGTAACAGTTACCGTAATTTAACAGTATACGTACATAACTACATATTTTTAAAATTTTATGAACGACTATCTATTACCCGTGACTTCGTTGACATGATTTTTATTTTAAAGCCTCTTTCAGTAGTGCAAAAGTCCAGTCCAAGAACTCCAATTTATCTTAAGAAATATGTTAATGTATATTCTATGCTCAATATCTTATAAAAAACTAAATACAAATATAGGAGAAAACTGTTAGTAAAAGTTTATAATAAAATAGTTTAGGCTCTTCAAATTTCACTAAAGTAATAATATTTGTACATATAATACTGAAAAGCCGTAGATTACGATAATTTGTTTTCTATTTTTTTTTAAAAACAAATTTATGAAACATTTTCAAATTCTTAATGGCTCAAAATTAAGATAAGGGTCATTGCCGACCGTCTTAAAATCAAATTTCACAAAATTTTGGGGTTCGCGGTTGTGACCCTGTTCCGTTCTTCACCCTCATGTATAGATATTTTTTTTGTCAAAAACCTTCGCTGGTTCACGCACATCACCAACGTTTCGTGAATGACATAGATACGCATACGTTGCAAGCAAACATTCTTTCCTTATAAATATATTTTTAATTAATAACATATATATTATTGCAATATAATAACCCCTAATGCTAAGGATCATGTATAATACTCAATAAAAATAAATAATTGGAATCTGCAACTTTATGTTGAACACTATTCTGAAGCATGTAAAGTGTTTGTCATAAAATATCCACCGACTAGCACTTCTGAATGGGAAATAGAAAATACACACTTCTGAAACAGTTAAATGTCAATGCTGTAATTAATCGAAGGGTTTGAGAAAGCATCTGCCATCACTTCACCTTTATTCGTATACGTAGGTTTGTCAGAGTAAAGTGAGAATTGATTACGTATACAGAAACATCAAGCTGAAAGAGTGGCGATTCGTTACGTGTTTGTACCTTTTCACAGTGACAAGTAATGTTGCAGCGTCAGGCGTGGAGAAGGACAGGAAGTAGTAGATGAGGAGAAGGATGAGAGAGAAAGAGAGAGAGAGATAGAGTGTGTGGGAGAGATGCATGTAGCAGCAGGAACCTTTCAGAGATGGAGCTGGCAAGGATCAGAGGTGGGGACTGCTCTGATAACGGAAATGGTTCGCGGACAGAAGTGATGGAAACACGGGATTTCCGAGGGGGCGTACGCCGCGGGCCCGTCAGGCTACCAACCTACATCACGAGCGTTACGCTACCAGGACCGCGACAGCCGAACTTGGAACAACTTGTTCTCACACCTTAACATAGGCATCGGTCATCCAGGTTAAAGTGAGCACTAAAAATATAACCTTTGAGAAATATCACTAGCCGACATTGCATATAATTCAACATTTAGGCCTCACTCTTTATTTCGAAAACGTTTTTTTTTAAACGCAAGTTAATACATATATCAAAAACTAATTCTTACAGTTTTGAGACTTATATATCATCGTTTGTATTTGAATTTCTCTGTTGTAATACACCAAATGAATTTTTAGATTTTTGCCCCTGAAACATCACACGTTGTGGTCAAAATAAGCCAAAATGAAGCAAAATTATTTTTTACTAACAAACTGTATACTATTTTAAAATACGCTCTGGCAAAATTGTGTATCGTATGACTGTAAACAGTCTCAAATTTTTTTCAAAGCATTTTCTAAAAAAATATTTGAGTTATTTGCAATTGTTTGAAATAAATGAAAAACCACGGCCTTAACTATAGTACCCTTACTGCTTGTATGGTTTGCAGCGGAATTGCGCAATATAGTTTCGTGTATTTTCCTATTTTAATATAACTATAGCGAAACAAAATCAACCGAAATTGACATAATTATGTTTTTTTACAATTACTAAACTTTCTTATAAAACTATATAGGTACCTACTTACTGCATAATTTATCTTACAAGCGGAAACATCAAGTGACTTGTCCAGAGAGGTTGTTCCATCACTTTTACTGATTTTAGGATAATTACTTTTTTAATTCTAAACGATAACGGATATCGAAAAACTTTTGCTCAGTTTTCTTATGAACAGTGCATACTACGTTAACTAATTTTCAAGGCAAATTATACAATACTTTCGGCTAATTATTCAACTAAGGAAATTCTCATTAACTAACAAATTAGCCGAACCTGTATAAATGTTTGTTCAGAAAAACATTAGGCTACGTATTATTAAAAACAATTTGGACCAAAACCACGCAGAAGTAATTTTCGATATCGCATTCGTTTAGGAATAAAAAAATTATTATCGTGAAAGCAGTAGGAGTAGAAATTAATGATGTTGGTCTTAGTATTTTGTGATATGTGGCACAATGCAACACTAAATTTATAGCACAAATGGTGTAATTGACAACTAATGTTACGCTTAACAAGTAAAAATATCTTGCATTGTGACACATGTTACGAATTATGAAAACATTTCCCAACAATTAAGTGTCTATTTTTACTAAATTTATACGAAACGTAATATAAAAACTCATCTGCATCATTCACATGACTGTCTCCGTCACTTCAGATGTTTTTCGGCTTTTCACTGACGAATTGTTAAAAATGTATAACAATTGTTAGTTCGGAATGTTTATTCACTGGAAATCTATGTAGCCCGACGGCTAACTTTGTAAAAAAATCTTTTCGTCTCCTGTTATGTAAGTTTAATCAAATAGCTATTCGTGTAGCAAATTGCTATTCGTATCATAAGTTATCATCATAACGTACCTAGTGCTCATCTAAATTTTCCAGTATTGTGAGCGTCTTGTTGAGATGATGTTACACGAAATACAGACAGTTACACCTTCTTCATTACAACGATTTATGGCCAATATCTCTAGCTGCGAGTCATATCTTCGTATTATTTTGTAATTTTTTCCCGGATAATGTACTTAAAATTGTAACAAAACTTTGCGTTGTGGCTTCGTCTCTATTAAATTAAATCATTTGTCGGTTTGTTTTCATTATTTGTTCGTCCACGTTGCGTAGATACACATCTGTATTTTTAAATGTTAAATATGTTTAAGTAAAAAAACTTCATTCTAGAAAACTACAGTAACAAGTAATCTCTACAAAAAATACTATCTCATAAATATGAAACTGTTATTATACTTGCGAACACCTTTAAAACAAGAACAGCATTCTAGTTACGCTGCCGTCATTTCTTATATTGACTCTTTTACATAAACAACTGTGGAAGGAACACCCAATAATGTTGAAGAAACTATATATATATATAATAAAAGAAACATTTTATTCTGTAGAAGAAACAATTTTTTCCGCAGAAAGCACCTTGTACCCTATTTAAGAAAAAATGTAAATAAAACCAGCAACCGAACCTGATTTATGACACTTTTCTTTAAATTAACATTACTTGTCACTGTGTAAAGGTACAACAGCGAATTAATAGAAATTTAGTTAAATATTAACAGCTGGCAACTGACCAGACTCTTTACTGGTGTTATTATATATTTTCTTCTTAATAAAAAAAATTACAAGATGTTGATCTTTTTAGCAAGATTTTTACTGGTAATGTCACGAAAATAAAATAATTATGGTAGCAAAAATATTGTGCGTTAGCTTCAAACTTATACGCCTATTCACTACAGCAAATTATTTCTGAACTGGGAGTATTACACATTACAAGTCACAATGTTTCCTTACATTTATTTTGTTGGTAGTCAAATGGACGGGGTCAGTGGGTTAGCTGTTTACCTTACCTCGTTCTGTTCCACTCACGGAGATTGTAAGTTACCAGATCCTTTTGCAGAACTCATTAGGTTAGACTGTGTTGCAAGTTAACTTGTTATTAAATGCACCCGCTGTATCTCAACGGTAAGAATATAGCCTAAGAATGAATTGAGCCAAACGGGGAAAATAATAAAAAAATACAGTTTCAGTTGGAACATTTTTAGCTGATTAAATTGTAGTAACGTGACCTGATTAATAACACTTAAGCAATAAGTCATTTGGTAGGAACGTAGGTGGCAGACAATAGGGATTTACATTTCGACGAAATTGTATATAGGCCTATTAGAAACAAATAAGTGTCTTGTACATGTAAGAACAGAGAGTGAAGCGGCCATAGCTAACATTAAGTAACCATAACAACATTCGTCCGAAGGTATTTTGAAAAATCTTGGGAACTTGAAATTAATGTTCACAGCTGAAATCGTACCCGAGACATTCTGCATACAAATCCGGTTTTTAACACTGTAGTACCTTGCTTGGAGACGTATCGAATGCTTTGAAATTAAATTATTATGTTAAGAAAAGCTAACATTTTAGGAAATTCTGAGCATTGTACTATTCTAGGCATATTCCATGATTCATTACTAATTTTTTTTAAAAACCATCTCTTGAGTACGTGGATTTATTTAATTAATACGTGTCATGGATTGCCTTCGCCTGAATGGTATTTGAAGGATTGTAAGCATATATCATTAGCGTAAACAGACATTTAAAAATGAGCCATACATTCAGATGTCAACTGGGATTCGAGCCCAGGTTATCCAGGTTATCAGGTGCCTTATTTATAGGTACCTACAACTTTCGCGTTATCTGACCGCAGACTAGACTCCAAGTTACTATGTGCTCATATAATTTATGTTGTTTGCTGACAGTTCGCGTGGCACGTCTTGAGAACTTTTACAACCAATCATGTAACGTCAGCTGCAAAATGCCAAGACGTACGACTGCAAAGGTCCGAAGCCAATCACGTCACGGATTATGTACGAGGGAGTGTAGGCCAGTGACTTATGTCTTGTAGCCAAATAATAAAGCGACATTTTCATTTCTCTACTCGTTTGTAGGACCCTGAGTTTTCGCTTTAAATTTTCTACATCAGCTGGTAACACTGCCTTGCAGCTCTGCTTCATGTTTATTGGAAGTGTCTCTTAGTGAGGAGGTATTGATTATATGACTAAGCCAATCAGGACATCGTTATTGAGACACTACATTTATTTATTTTCATTAGCTTTCAATTTACACAAACATGCGTACTAAGAATTATTACACGGCAAAAAAGTATAAAATACATATGCATAAAAAAGTACAATAATACATAGTAACATAAATACTATAATTTAAGAGCATCACAATATTTTAAAGTACATAAAACCGATGAAAAGGGCCCTATACAAATCTTCAATAACATGATGTAGGAAATAGCTTATGGCACGGAAAACTATCCAGATACACTGTATTATGCTTTGTCAACCAGATAGTTATTAGGTTTAGTTTTGAAAACTGTTAACTTGTTAGTTCTGTGAAAGTGCACAAGGATTTTGGGCAGTTAATTAATAAAAAAATTGTATCAGAGTTATAAGGACACTGAGAATATTTATTACTACAATATGATGAGATGTGAATAAACTGTTTTTGTGTGTGTGTGAGATCCAATCACTGACCATGAGGCTCAGCTGCAAATGTGCACGTAAGGCATTACCACAAGTTGGTCCAAGAATCTCTTCGAGAACATTTTGGGTCCGTACTTATTGACCACGTCCACGGAACACACGCCGTAACTACACACATTCAAGGTACTCGACTCTGCGCGGAATGTTTGTATAGCCGGTACCACGAGCGAGTGCACTTATTTCACAGTTATGCTGGCGTGGTTCTCTGTGGTCCATTGTGCATCACCATCCTATTGACGAAAGTTTTCTGTGTTTGTTGCCAACTTCGTTAAGACAGCCTCACACAGTGTCTAATTTATATTGCCTTCCGTTATATCCCTGGATACACCATAGTACATATCAGATTCAGTAGTAAATATTATAAATGCAAGGAATTCGTTCTTCCTTGTACGTATTCACATGGTACATAGAACCGTAACAGGAAACGAAAACTCTATTCTAATGAAAGTGGAGTTGGTCTTAGTGAAAAAGAATGAAAAACACCAACGGAAATGGTGGGCTGCAGAAACGAAATAAATGAGCGCTTATGATGATCTAGCAATGCATCGGAATGAATTAAAGTTTGTTTGTTCTAGTTATTTTGTGACATAGATGCTTTTTTTAACAAAACCAGTCATGAAATTTTATAGTCATGTGAACTACATAAAGCGGCTGTGATTGGCCATAGAGGTTTATGGGGAGAAACAAGCATAAATGCTAACAGAAAAATAGAGCACATTGTATTATGTTTCTGGACAAGCTCACGGATATAAAAACTGCTTTGCCAGATGTTAAACCCATTGAGAGGTGGCTGGAACGTGGCTCTCACGGAAGCAGAACTGTTAACAGAAAATGGACATGAAAACTGCTACGGAATTGAGCATCGTGTGAGGCCGGCTTTAATACTCACTCATTCATGCTGCCAGATAACACAGTTTCACGAAAAGAAAAAAGAAAACTGAAGTAGTTATTGAAATGACGCATATCAGCTGCCATAAAAGTGCACAACCTATATTTGACTCACGCTGGTGTGGTTTATGCAGTCGTCCCAACACAAAGAGGGAATGAACCTACTGCTGTAGTTTTTGGCAGCGTAGAAGCTCGTATTACGTATAATTTCCCGTTTCACTACGTTCAAAAATACGACCCACGAACATAGATCTGCATCTTGCGATACGTTTGTGTTTTGTTTTGGAAAATAGTAAGAGATAACTCTGGGGGCTACTTAAAATTATGTTAAGGTACATCTCAAAGAAGTATTTTCTAACAATGAAATTGGTTTTAATACGGAACTAGAGACTATTTTGGCAGTCATTACTAAATAACAAATATTACGTTTCTGTAATAGTTCGATAATTATTTGCTTTATTGCTACAAAACATAATGCCTAAGATGCCTAAGCATAATTTCACTAATTATGTTTCCTTCCTCCTGTATGGCAAAAATTAAGCGTAGTGTACAATTATGTTATTGTACCTTAATATTTCTAAGTTGTAATTCTTTACTAAACATTACTTGGTGAGAGGTCGTTGTGCGTATGTTTCTAAGGCGTCTCATCCGTAAGATTTTCTATATCTCTGAAATATCAACAGCTGTTTGTAACCTTCTTTAAAACGTAAAAAGGGCTGCATATTTAGAAGCAAAAGGGTAAAAAATAACACCGATGAAAACATTTTCCACTCAGGAACTACAAGAACAATGTCGCAAATCTTAATAGTGGTTAGAAGAAATTTAATTTATTCTAATAAAACATGTATATAGGTGCTCCGGGAACAACCGCATAATAATCACACCGTGTAAATCCTGGACTAAACAGAAGACGAAAATGTTAATGCCAAAACGTTGTACGACGATATTTTACGTGCAAGATGTGGCATCACTGGGCGGAGAAAGCGCTCTCTTGCGTTCCAGGTCCAGGTATTATTTTTAATACGTTATGCCGTGTATACGAAGAATGATGTTTGGAATGCTCTGGAATTTAGCCTGCACCTATAATATGCAGGACATAACAGTAGTAGTAAGATAAGTAAAATATATGTGGAGCGCAAGAGCGGATTAACTACAGTGTTGTGTTACAACATTGCGCATGTAAAATGTCATCGTACAAAAATTTGCCACGTACATTTTCGTCCCTAATTTAGCACAGGATTTGCGTTGCGTGCTCATCACGTGGTTGTTTCTAGATATTCTGTATATTACATATAAATTATTTAATAAAATTTCCTATGCAAAATCATTTCAACTTTGGCAACACGCCACATTTTCCTTTTTTTTTTTTTTTTTTTTGTATTTTTACAAACATATATCGAAAACATGGCTACGAAAAAAAATAGTAATACAACAAACAATATTTATAAAATTAACACGAAATTTGTTGGAAATATATATAAATAGTTTGCGAATTCGCAGAAGCGCTGTGTCCTGAACTTGTTTATTTTCGTGTAATTTCTCATAAATTTTACATTCATTGTTTGTAACGTTACATTTTTTGAAAAGTTGGATTCCGAATTTCGTAAACGTGCAAGAAACAAAATACCAAAAAATGTTAACATTGGTACGTACAAGCTTAAACCATTTTTGATTACTTCCATTGCAGTGTACGTACGTTCGTAAATATATACGCCTAGTTTATTGATAGTAGCTATTGCATAAAATAATTCACTCAATATAAATTTACCAGCGAGTACAATAATGTTACAACCATATAATCATTCGTTACGCTCATGTAAGTAAAGATTTCGATTTGTATGTTTGGTTGAGATAAACTGCTCCGTTATTCAAATTCGTTC